>CATIWC010000818.1:0-284899 GCA_948472305.1 Vicia faba | reverse complement strand
GAATAAAGCCACTTGTTCTCCTTCAATCCATCTTGTCCCAAGACCAATCAATATAAGAGAATCCTTCTAAATCAAGTTTGTTAAATTTCATATAATTAGTTAGGGGGTGTAAGTAGATCTAACAAAATCGATCAAACCAAAAATCCAAATCAAATCAAACAGAAAAAACTTACCTATTTGGTTGAGTTAAAAACCAAAACAAATCATAAAATAAGATATGTCGTTCACCACAAATCTTAAGTTTCATTGCTCACCACAAACCCTAAGTTTTTTGGCTCAACGCCATTATTCCCCAACATTTCACTCACCGACATTGTTATGTTAACCTCTATTTCGGCCGTGGTCTTCATGCTTAGAAAACTCGTGCGTCTTCTTTCAACTAAACACCATCGTTTTATGAAGTGTAGGGTATTTTTTCTTCGTGTATGATACTCTGGTGGCTGCAATAAGTTTCAAAATATTAAGAGTTATACTCTCCTCATCTATATGTTCTCAAGTTTTCAATATCTTGCCACTTTTTTCCGACTAGGCTCATGAATATTTTGAGCATTTTTAAGGCATCACTTTGAGCCATGATAATATATAGCGACATCATTCTAGAAAATTCGTCTATAAAAGTGATAAAATATTTTTTACCACCCAAGGATACCATATCAAATGGTCCCCTGATATTTGATTGAAGCAAATTTAATACCTTTATTTGATTGCATTAACAAGCTATTTTAAAAAGTTCATCATAGATTATTTTCTACCAAGAATGCTGTACACGAGGTCTTAGGAGCTACAATAATAGCTACGCCTAACACCATCTTCTTAGAATTAAGCTAACTCATAGTATCAAAATTCAAATGGACATATCCTTATGTCATAGAAGCTCTCTTTATATGAAATTATAGTTTCAAGATAGTCAACTTCTACTATATTGATAAAGATCTTTAATGTTCTATTTTTGAGTAGTATTGATTTAAAAATCATACAACTTTAGTGAAACATTCTCCATGATAAAAAAAAGTATCATTTCTCCACCAACTGACCAAGATTCATCAAGTTTCACTTCATATTAGGGACATACAATACCTGCTTCCATTGTCAATGTACCGAGTAATATAATCTAATCCATCTTCGATGGTTGTCACCATCAACGTTAATGATTTAGAGTCAAATGTAGATTTTTTGTGTGTCATATTTGTCTCTTCTTCATTGTTCCAACTCTTCTTCATTGTTCCAACTCTTCTTCTTTTTTCCTAACCAACATTCATCAATATAGTGCTCAAACTTGTAACAACTATATCATTGAACCTTCTTATCAAAAGGTTTCTTCTTGTAATTATTCCTCTCATTCTATCATCTTCTTCTATGAGAGTATTCGAGTTTCTTTTCTTACTTTGCTTTCACTTTCCAATTATTTTGCTCCTTCTTCTTTTTCTACTTCTTCTTACCAACTTTATTCTTGAAGAAAGCAATAATTAGGATTGCATATATTCAAACTATCTAAGATATGTATGAAGGGGTATCGACTAACATACAAACACAAGATAGTGGGATAGACAAATCTCTCATTAACATAGGTTTGCATTAAGGTTCAAACCTAAGCCTCTACCTTTTTACCTTAATTTTGATGTAATCACGAAACGCATCCAAGAGTTAGCACCGAGATGCATGTTTTTTGTAGATTATATAGTCCTACATGAAAAGTCAAAGGAGGATTTAAATGAGGTTGATGATTTGGAGAAGAGATTTAAAAATGCATGGTTTTCACATAAGTAGAAGTAAGACGGAGTATATGCAATGTAAGTTCAACAAAAGATGAAGCGTTTTTAACTTAGAGGTGAAACTTGGAAACCATATCATCCCTTAAGTCATACGGTTTAAATATCTTAGATATGTGATTCAAAATGATGGAGAAATATAAGGAGATGTAAACAATAAAATTCAAGTTGGGTGGTTGAAAAGGAGGAGGGCTTCAAGGGTTATATGTGACGCAAAGGTACCGCTCAAGTTGAAGGAAAATTTTTATCGGACTGTGGTAAAACCTGCGACGTTGGACTGGATAGCATGCTAGACGCTTAAGAATCAACACGAGAATAAAGAAAGTGTAGAAGAGATGAGCATATTGCGTTGGACGTTTGGTAAGAAATGATAATATTAGAGAGAGTGCTAAGGTAACATCGATAGTAGAGAAGATGGTGGAAAATAGACTTATGTGGTTTGCACATGTAGAGAGAAGACTTGTAGATTATTTAGTAAGAAGAGTAGGTCAGATCTAGAGAAATCAAATAACTAGAAGAAGAGGAAGACATAGAAAGACTATAATGAAAGTTATTAAAAAAGATCTTAAGTTTAACAATTTAGATAAAAGCATAATTTTGAATAAACCAATATGACGAAAGTTGATCCATGTAGTCAACTTCACTTAGTGAGACAAGAATTAATTGTTGTTATTGTTGTTCTATTTATTTAAATGACCTTCAACTAATAGACTTCAAAAATGATTTATAGATCTTAAATCTTGAGTTTAATCAATTTTTTATATTCTTCGATAGTCACCACTATATGATCAAACATAATAGTAAATGTTCTAAAAAACTTCTCAATTACAACTTCTGGCATATAGTCTCTATAATTCTTCATTTAATTGGTGAGTTTCACATTCTTGCTAAGTAGTTAGGCACCTTTTCACCATTCTTCTTTTCCATTAGCCAATACTCTCTTCTTAAGACTCAATTATTTACTTTATTGTCCTTTACATCATATTTATTACTTTTGAATAAGATGTTCCAAGATTTTTTTTTTTAATTTTGCAATTTTCTCAAACACCTTAGCGTCAATACATTGATGAATGAGAAGCAAGACTTTTTTATCCTTTATCTTTGCATTCTTATGAGTAATATTCTTCCAAGAAAATAATGGATTTACATAGAATGGCTACACACCATCAATCGCTTGTACATACACTTCATGATTATATGTAAAGATCACTTTTATTTTATTGAATCAACTATACCAATTTTAGCCATAAAAAATGAGAAGGTTAGCAGGTAAGTTGTTATTTCCTCCCACCATAATTTCTTAGATGTTTTTTCTCATATCTTAAAAGAACGAGACTCCCTTAGATCTTATAAGCTCCAAGATACTAATATGTTGAATTCAAATCAACTTATATTACTTTTTTGTAACACAATCAACCGAGGATGGAAGAAGAATTAAAAAGGAAGAGATTATGGAATTAGTAGTATAGAAATGAATACATGATTCCACTACTACATAAAAGAATTATCACCACAATTGAAAAAGAGATATCATCACGATTAATCAATTGTGATAAGGTATGGATAGTAGTAAGTATGTTTCTTTCTATTACGGACGTCTGATTGTAATGATAAATTCAGTCGCTCGCTATATGTCACAACAGTTGTCTTAAGCAATCGTGATGGATATTTAAAGGTTATAGATTTGATTCTCATCCATAGCATGGTATATAATGAGTTGCGTTCTATCTATCACCACATTTATCATAATTAATTGTGGTGAAATTTGTTATTTTTTTAAATAATTTGTTTGACTTTTTCATATATATAACACTTTTTTAGTACCTGTATTTTATACGCTATATTTTACCACAACATAGCCATCAAAAACGCTTATCTTTATAACCAAAATATGACTATAATATATTTACATCAAACACAAAAATATAGCACACATATAACTACAAAATATGGCTATACCAAAATATAACCAACCTAAACATTATTTACATCAAACACAAAAAAATAGAAAACTTATATTATAAACTCGTGTGTGATTGCCCTGACCACAAACGCAATAAAGCAAAATGTCCAACGTTATGAATGACTTTAAAGTCTTTTTGTGATAATGGTGTAGGATCGTTAAACATCTATATAAAAAAAGTGAAGGAAATTGAAGATCACATGATTGGAAATAATAGTAAGCTTAATACATTAATATGTTATTGTAAGTATATATACCTGATCCCAAGAATTAACAATGTCGGCAAAGACAATGTTTAATACGTGTTTCATAACAATAAATACACACTTGCATCCTCCTTTCTAATTATGAATATATAATCACACGTGCATGTAACTATATATAAATATATATATCACAAGTAATCTACTTATCGAAGGCGTATAATATGTGGGTCCTTAATTTCTATATTCGTTCAATATTTGGTGTCGCTCCACAGCTTTGTATATTGAAAAGTATTTAAACAAATTACGTGCTAATATAAATATAAATTCAAATAAAATATTACTAAAAGTATCATAAGTTAAATGTAAACTTACGTAGAAATAATATGTTTCATCTTTAGTTCAAGTGGTATGCCTACAAAACTTTGTGTAATGACCATATTTATCTGAATGGAGATCATGATCAATTCCCAATGATAACTAAATGAAAGTATAATTAGTAGTTGGTAAAACATGAAAACTATCTATTAATTCACTATTTTATGATTGATATTAATTTTAGTAAAATAAATTAGGCAGCAACATGTGAAATAAGATTATTTAACTTGCAGAGAAAAACATGTTAAATAAGATGTCCTATGCAGAATTATCTGACATCGTGTATGTTACAACATGACTTTTAGATTCTGTCAGTTGTTTACAAATATTGAATACTCTGGGAATATTTAGTAATCATATGTGGCGTCCAAGACTGAGAAATCAAATATATATGTTAGTATTCAAGATATTCAAGTTTTCTAAATATTGAGACATTTTAGGAAACTAATGATTGAAGACTTATTTTCATGGAGAATTTTTTGTAGACTTTGTTCAGTCTCTCTGCTGCGTTTTTGAAGTTCAATCTAGCCCAGAAAAGGTTATAAAAAGAAGGCTCTATACCTAGAAAATATATGAAGCAATGTTGTAAAAGTATTACTCTTTAGGGCTTTGTCTGTTCATTGTTTATTGTAAGTCACTCTTGTATTGTTTGATACTTGAGTTAGATTGTTAGTTGAGTTGTAATTGTGAATCACTCATAAATTTTTAAACTAGAGTGAAATATGTTTATTGGAGGATGTCTCCTTCTTGATTTTCAATCACTCTTAAGCTTCTAAGTATAAAGTGATTGTGTGTTTTTGAAGTTTGTCTTCTAACTCATTTGAATTATGTTATTATCATTGTTTGTGACTATCAGGGAAGTGAGAGGGTCTCATACCTATGTGAGTCCTAGGTAGAAATATATCACGGGTATTGATTAAGTGAGAAGTTGTAAATGAAGAAATTTAGCTTTGAATTCATACTATTTAGTGGATTTTCTTCCTGGCTTGGTAGCCCCTAGTGTAGGTGTTGTTGTACACTGAACTGGATTAACAGTTTTGCATGTTGTTTACTTTCTTCATTGTTTTAATTGTTGGTTTACCTAGTTAATTACGGTGTTGTTCAAAGGTTAGTGTCTCGACGTCTCTTAGGACATCTAAGATCGGAATACCAGAATTCTTAATTGGTATAAGAGCAGGCATCCTGCTCTGTCTCTGGGTGAGATTTAGGGAAGATACTTTTTGGTGCAATGGACAAGAAAAGTGGATTTATGAACAAAAGTGCTTTACAAAGGTCTGATTTAAAAAAGACATATTCGGAGGTGATGACAAAGGGTTTCAGCGGTAACACTCCTAAAATATGTGACATAATCAAGGAGTGTAGGAGGTTATTTTATAGGGGCAAGAGGTGGAAGACCATCTGAAGATGATCAAGATTGCTTTGTTTCCAATGTTATGGGTTGCTTCTGTTGTTGCTGATGGTGATATGTGTGATGTCTTACCAAATGTTATGACATCTTGGTCATCCAAAGAGACATGAAAATGTGTGTGGATCTGTAGGCCATTTATTAGATATGTCTTTATTGAGTGAGTAAGTCAGGGTATTCTCTCAAGGAACCGGAGTATCTGGATCAGGATTGTTTTTACAGTGGGTGAAAGTGCCCAATAAGTGTGTGAAGTTGTATCCCTCCACAATGAGAATGTGAAGTGCTTCATGTGATTTCATTTGGTGCTCAAGTTTTCAGCTTCAGCAGGATCACTGCTTATCTATGACAAGGGGAGTTAAGTACTTGTTTATGAATTTTTGTTGCAAAAGTGCAGTCTTTATGAAGCTTGCGTTCTGCTCAAACTTGTGGATATTATATTCCTTTTGCGAGGTTACGATGTCAGACAATATGTCATGACATAGGGGTACTAGATGTAGTTCTTGGTGCTCTTGACAGGATTTAGGTGGGACTCAATGGACGTCTTGGTTGATAAATGGGAGATGTCACACATGATGTCCTGATATCTTGATATGTTTCACTAATTATGTCTACAAGGAGTTTATTTAGAGTCCAGAGGAAGACATTGTGATTATGGTTCATGACATGTGGAAAATTCTGTGAAACATTTTTTAGTGATGGTTGAAGAATTTTTCATCTGCGTTGAGAAGACAAGGGAAAGCATTGAATGTCTGATTGGATGTCAAGACATTGCTCATGACTTGTTTCCTTTGAGACTAATAAGGAAGTCTTTTGGATGATGTAATCAAGTACATGTCATGAAGAAATTTAACACGTGTTTTTTAATATGCATGCACATGAGAATCGGTCCAGAGCCAATAAAGGCATTCTAAACTGTCTTGGACAGTGCAAATTTATTTTTGGTGCACTTATATTCCTCAGATAACGTTCTCTTTGACCAAGATCATTGTAACAATCGAGGATCGTTAATTCCTAAGTAACTACTCAGTTATTTAAATAGGTCATCCCTTCCACTCTTTCATCTTGTGTTTGTTTTCTTTCATAATAGTACTTATGTCTTTTATCCGGGTATGAGTGAGTATTGTTTGGGTATGGTTTTGTGGTGGCTTTGTTTGTCAATTTTTGGCTAAAACGAGGGAGAAAGGTTTTGTTTCTATTGGCTTTGTTCTTCTTGTTCTTCTTTTAGATTTGGAGTTTGTTGTTTTTGTTTGGGTAGGATACTCGTATTTGAGTCATCTCTTTGTTGTTTTTGTGTCTTGTGATCTGAGTTATGAACACAGTTGTATCTTGTGTTCTGAGTTACCCGGTGCTAGAATCTGTACGTGCAAGTTGGTGTTTGGTTGCTTCTTAAGGGTCCTCTTATGCTCCCTAAGAGGAATATTTATCCCTCAGTGGAAAGTAAAGGTTCCTGGGTTGAGGGGGATTGTCAGTTATCTTCTTCCTCATGTACACAAAATGACTTCAGGACTTTCTTATCCTTTCACCCTGAGTTTACTGTACTATGGTGTTGAGTTTGATGTTTTATAATGGAGTTGTTTGGACTACTCTAAAGAGATGTCGAATATGATGTCCTGACACCATACATATTAAGAATATTATTTCACTATGGTGTTGTGTTTATTAACTTCTAAAGATTAACTCTTTGACATTTATTTCAGCTGCTAATGTTCCAAAATGAGAGATATATTTAATGAGTGCGTGGTCACTGCTAGATTTCAATTTTTCTATTTTCTTCAAATATATTGTTGCTGAAATCTAAATTGTAATTTGTGTATTTGTTTTAGCCAAAATTTGCCAAAGGGGGAGATTATTAATTCTCCATTTTATGATTGGCATTAATTTTAGTAAAACAAATTAGGCAACAACATATGAAATAATACGTTTTAACTTGCAGAGAAGAATATGTTGAATAAGATGTCCTATGTAGAATCATCTGACTGTGTGTCTGTTACAACTGGACTTTTGATTCTATTAGTTAGTTACAAATGTTGAATATTCTGGGAATATTTAGTAATCATAGTGTCGTCCAAGACTGAGAAATCAGAGATATATATTGGTGTTCAAGATATTTAAGTTTTCTAAATATTGAGACATTTTAGGAAACTAATGATTGAAGACCTATTTTCATGAAAAAGTTTTTACAACCTTTGTGCAGTCTCTTTGCTGCATTTTGAAGCCCAATCCAGCCAAGAAAAAGGATATAAAAAGAAGACTCTATACCTAGAGAAGATACGAGCCATAGTTGTAAAAGTATTAGTCTTTAGGGCTCCATCTGTTCATTGTTTATTGTGTGCCACTCTTGTATTGTTTGTTACTTGAGTTAGACTGTTAGTTGAGTTGTAATTGTGAATCACTCATATGCTTTTAAGCTATAGTGAAATATGTTTATTAGAGGATGTCTTCTTCTTGATTGCCGATCACTCTTAAGCTTCTAAGTATAGAGTGATTGTGCATTTTTAAATTTTTCCTTCTAACTCGTTTGAATTGTGTTCTTGTCACTGTTTATGACTGTGGGGGAAGTGAGACGGGTCTCATACCTACGTAAGTCTTAGGTAGAAATATAGCACGACTAGTGATTAACTGAGAAGTTTTAAACGAGGGAATTTAGCTTCGAATTGATACTATGTAGTGGATTTCCTTCCAGGCTTGGTAGCCCCCATAGTAGGTGTCGTTGTACACCAAACCGGGTTACCAATTCTACGTGTTGTTTACCTTCTTCATTGTTTTAATTGTTGTTTTACCTTGTTCATTGTGTTATTGTTCAGAGATCAATGTCTCGACATCTCTTAGGACATCTGTTGCAGCGGCATAACAGCAAGCAAAAAGTAAAGTGTTATTTTACCAGGTGATATAGGTTATATCGTATCGTGTCCACAGAGATTGGTTATCGATTCTCCGTTTGACAAATTATCTGTTAATGAGTTTAGGGGTAAAATGGGTTGAAATAAGGAAAGATAACAATTATTAACAGAAAAATAAATTTAATATTCATAGGGGAAACTTATCAAGCATTCATATAATCCAGTCCTCACATACTTAAACTTATTGACCAGTTATACTCAACCTACGATACTCATCAATGGCATCACGTGTCAAACACAACACACACTATATAACCTCGGTGGCGATCTCTCAACCAACCTCAACAACATATAAGTCAACTGTGCTACTCGCGTTAACGATCTCTCATTCAATACAACTAACGCAAATGAATTAATCACAGACACCCAAGTGAATTAAAACTCTAAATCTATCTCTAGAATTCAGAAACTAACAGATAATCATCCTAGATAATAATCCAAGCAGTATATGTTTATACAACCTTAAATCCCTAGCACAGAGCAAAAATCAAGGATAACAATCCACAAAGATTTGTAAAGAAAGTTTTATATAACGCCATGGGAGACAAATATACATAAGATCAAAGTAAATACATATACAAACTCATCATGCAAAGAATACACAAAGAAGAAGAGAAATGAACCACAAATCTCTCGGTTTATCAGTATTGATCAAAGAGCAATCCACCTTGGATCATCCGTATGTAAGCTTCAATGTTGTTTTCTAAGCTAAACCTAGAGAAAAATGAGGGTTGATGGAGTTGGGAGCAAAACCTATCCCAAAAACCATAACCAAACAAAATGAAATGAAAATGAAATATAAAAAAAAATATGGTCTGCACGCATCCCCCGACGATGGTTCCTAAACACAAGGCCCGGGATGCGCCACGTGCACAACTGGCAAAAAATATCCACTGTCACCTGAATAAGGGAAGATTCGCCCGGCGACAAATACTTTCCTTCCCCAGTGAGCTGCTAGCGAGCATAAGTAAGTAGCTACTTGAAAATTGATCCAGTCTTCTTGCTCCTCTGTCGCCCGGAGAGGCCGACACGAAGGCTCTTCGCCCAGGCTTCACCGAAAGAAGCACACCAGAACAATAACTTTTGTTTCTCCTTCTGCATAACTCCAATTGCTATCTCTTCTTGGCCTTATTCTTTTATTGATCAAAATTGCACCTTGGAGCTTTTATTCCTCTTTCTCTTACAATGCTCAAATAACTACAAAATAGATATAAAACTACCAAATGATATACTTTGTACATGAAAACACATTATATACAAACCAAACATATTTATACACAAAGTTGGGTTATTCAACTGATATTAACAATAAAGAGTCAACAAGTGCAACAAAAAGTATATAAAAAAATAACTACAATTTTTACATATCAAACTCTCCACAACTTGAACTTGTTTGTCCTTAAACAAGGTCAAACAACTCAAAGAAGAAAAAATAATCAATCAAAGAATCATGAATCAACAAGTTTTAGAAATGAAAAAAATGTATGGTTAAAAAAAACTCACAAGCAAGGTAAATACTTACCATAATCCTACAACGATAACATATAAACGGAACGAATCCTAAGTACAAAAACCATACTAAACATTCTAAAACAAAACAAGCTCAATCATGAATCACACCTAGATAAAATTCATAGGTAGATGAAGAACACACAAAGGTGAGGAATAAAAACACTCATCCGCAATCTTCCAAACAATAGACTAAATTATGCATTCATCCCAAAACTCATATTGAAAATATAAAGGCAAGAATCACAAGGGATTTTCAAGGTTGTAATGTGGCTTGGTAAAAAAACAAGGGATAAGTCCTAAAGATAATTGAAACAAAAACTTACCAAAACCTAAGGGAGTGATCAACTCACAAAGACTCAAGCAACACAATTTTAATCACACTTCTTCTTCATTCCAAATTTTAAACCAACACACATCACTTATTATCACAACATTATTCCATACTATTTTTGTTTTTTCTTTTTCAAATATTTTTCAATTTTTTATTTTCTTTTTCTAATATTTCTTTTTCACTTTTTTTCTTTCTTTTTCTTTTTATATTTCTCAACCTCATAGAAACCAACATATAAATGAACAAACATTGTTCTCCCCAACTTGAATTCAACCAACACCAATGAGTGAATACTCCCTACTTTATAAGGCAAGGTAACTGTTGTACCCCAAATTTTGACCTAAGACGTCTCCTATCTGCATCTTTACATTACATTTGTCTTGATCCGTCGATTTTAAATTTCATGACTTTTTCGGGCCAAGAGCTATTTATGCTGAACATTAAATCATTTAATCGATTCGTGCAAAAAAAAAAATGATGTTTATTAATTATCTATTATCTAAGACTTAAATAATTGAAATTCATTTTTTGATTATTATTTAATTTAAAGATGTATGGATAATAAAATAAACATCATAGAAGAGGCGCATTAATTGTGCGGACGTTTTTTTATTTACTCATTATTTTTAAATTTAAGTAACTAGAATTTATTCTTAGTTATTATATAATTTAAAGGTTATGAATAATATAAATAAGCATTTGAGGAAATTCATTGGTCAATAACGACTGTTTGATCGTTCGTCGTTCTAGGTTAAATAATTGAAATCCTATTTTAATTATTATAATTTAGTTGAGAATGATGGATTAAATAATCGAAGGTATTAGTTGGTCAATGATAATTATTATTTATCTGTTTATTATTTTAAATGTAGGTAATTGGAAATTTGTTTTCAATTATTATTCGTTTGGAGAAATAATAAACGATAAATAAATAAAGAAGAAGAATTAATGGACAAATAGTTTCTTTTATTCATTTTTTTTTGGTACAAGTTATTTTGTAAATATTGTATATATTGCAGTAAATTACAATAATGAATTGCCAAAATTAAAATGAAATAAACTAGTCTATCTTAATTCTAAAGCTTCCAATCCAATGCGTTTGTCCGCTCATTTAATTTTACCTGCACAATTAAAAGAAAAGAATTAGAATTCAAATAAATAATAAAATGCAGAAAATAAATTTAATGTTCATCATTAAATGTAATGGCCGGAATCAGTTATTATTATTTTTTGCAAATCACGGGATTACTCCCGGTTCACAAAAAAGAAAAGGATTTCAAAGCATATGCATAAATTATTTTCCAAAACTGCATACTTAAGCTAATTACATTCGTTTTTAATCCCAAATGTAATTCCAAAGCATACAGCATAAGCATACAAAACCATGTAGTAACTAATATGCAAGCATGTTACTTGAACTTTTGCCTACACCAGCAGAAACAAAACAGATTTTGTATTAAAAGAAACATGCAGTTTGACCATACTTGCAAGCAATATAAAAATTCCTTTTTCATCATTTTCTGGCCATTACAGTTTCAGAAGTGTACAGCTTATCATCTTTTTATCAAAGCTATGCTGAGAGAAAAGAAAGAGAGGGAGAAGTGTGGGATTTGCAGGCTTAGCATAAGCATAAGGAGATATACAAGACAAACCAAGAAAATATAGCCAGTATAATTAATAACACAAAAGAGGAGTAGAGACAAATTGGGGGGACAGGAGTGCAGAGTGCTCAGGAAATCCCAGCAGCATATTTTCAAATTTTTCAATCTGTGGCGTTCAAGAAGAAGGAAAGAGCTGTTATGTTAGACAACAAAAAGAAAACAAAGAGGGATATCCAACCTGATAAGACAGCAGAACCAACAACAAATCCCCACAAGTTATAAAGACACTTTTCAAAACAAAGCCAATGATCCAAAAACCATCCTGCATATCAAAACCTGCATATTCTAAAGCCAACTATTCAAAACCATCCTGCATATCAAAACCTGCATATTCTAAAGCCAACTATTCAAAACCATCCTGCATATCAAAACCTGCATATTCTAAAGCCAACTATTCAAGCCCATCTTGCATATTGCATACTGCATATGGCATAACCTGCATCTAAACTATACAAACAATAGTCCATTATTTTCAACATAACCTGTTATCTGCTAAACAATAGACTAGAGACCAAAACCACAAAAATTGTGCCACACCAGAAATTTTCAGAAAAAAGAACACAACAAGACGTCATTCAACAACAAAGCACAAGAATTGCAGCATACTCTTAGAAGCGGGAAGAGAAGAGACTTACCTCGAGGAGTCGTCACTCCGATAACTTTCGGACAGGTAACACTGTTATTATTACATTGTTGTTTTGGTCTTAAGAATTTTCATGGTATCGTAAGGATTATATCTACTGTGACATTTCTCTACTTCTCAAATATTTCTTTGTTGTTATGAATCATTCTTGTTGTCTGAGCCGTTTTGGAAATAGAATTACTTCCTAATCCCGTATTACATCAACCATCCCTCATCACCATTACTTCATCATTATTTTTTAAAACTTCCATCTTTACACATAAAATCACCGAACCACCTGCATCAATAGTCGATAACATAAACCAGATCAAAAAAAAATCATCTCATGATGTAGTTATCAGAGGAGTCCACAAATATAGACCGCAAAAAAAACACGCTCAAAACTCACCTCAAAAAATATCCCTGCTAAAGTTACTGTATCTTCCTCCAACCTTCAACAAACCTGCATTCAAATAATACACAACAACGAAAACTATTTCAATCTCTCGATTCAGCGCCTTTGTTCTTTAGTTTAGGATTTTCTTCTTTCTCTTCTCTTTCACATACTCCCTGCGCCCTACAACCATAACCCTTTCTACGACAACCCCAACCTTCACCATCACAAAACTGCTACTTAACAGCCACAAAACACCTTAGAAACACTCATAGCCCCAACTTCACTAGTTAAACTAATCCCATAGATTCACGCTTCAACACACCAAATCGCAACAGAACCACAAAAACCCAAAATTGAATCTCTCAAAATCTCACACAACACTCAACTCAGATGCAAACCTTCATCTCATTCAAACCCACGAAAATCACATAGCAACAAACCAAAAGAAGTAGAAGAAAAAGAATCGAGTATAGAAGAAGAGATCAAAATACCACGTACCAGATTCATATTTTTTTGCAATACTTCTATATTATTTTCATGATTTCGTGCTTCCTTTTGATCTTCATCTTATAATCATTTGAACAAACATGGGGTTTGGGGTTTCTTTGGGGGATTAGGGTTTGTTGCTCTTTTGTCTTGTTCTAAATCGCTGATGAGAAACGAAGAAGAAAGAATCACATGAGAAGCATGAGATAGAACGATGATAGAAGTTAAGAGATTGAGTTAGGAAGAGAGAAGAGAAGAAATCGAGGCTTACCGTGAACGACTTCTCGACCGCAACTCGCCGCACCTTCCAAAATCTCCTCCGCGCAAGCCTTTCTTCGTTTCCTTCATAAACAGCGAAATCACCATCATCTCTGTCCTCGAACCGCTCCCTTTCACCGATTCTTCTTTTCTTTCCTGCGTTTCCTTTTTTCTTCTTGCGTTCTGGCTTCGATTTGTGGCGTTGTTGTTGTTCTGAAGGTGAGATGCAAAGGCGATGGAGGGGTTTTTGTTGAATCCAGCGGCGGCGGCTATGGTGCCCTCAGTTCCTAGGGTTTCTTCGTTACAACTTTGTTTTTTTCTCTTCCTGGATCCGACCCATTTCCCTCGACCCGCTCCACATTTTCCTTAACCCAGCCCATTTTCTTTTTAACTTAAGCCCATCTTTTGTTTGCTATTTAATTAATTCTATTTCTTAACCTATTTTAATTTCAATTAATTAGTTTCTTAGAAATAATATATGGTTTTAAATAGACAATTTTAATATTATTTACCCAAATCTCATTTAGTTTAAATTTATGTTTATTTAATAATTTTAGTCTTACTTATTTCTAATTCAATTTAAATTCATGGTTGGTAAGTTTTACTTAATTTAAAAAATATTTAATATCTTTAAAAAACATGTGAAAGTAAAAATGAGAAAACTAAAAGACATTTTATTTTTTATTTTATTCCCCTCATTTTGATTAAATACCAATATAAAAAAAAAGACATAAAAAATAAAAACATATAAAACCTTAAAAAATATTTCTATTAATTCTCATTACCTTTTATCATTAAAAATGCGTAAAAAAGTGAAAACCAATTAAACTTTTTTTTCTTTTCGCCTATTAAACAAAAATCATATAAAATGCATGTTCACGTTTAATTGTTGTGTATCATTTTCTGTCAATTATTTCATCGTACTTGATTATCATGTTTGCACCAATCCAAAGGGAATAGTCTAATTTTTGTTGACTTCATGTCCTCAAAAAACGATCGAGCGAGTACCCTCATTTCATTGAAACTTAGGATAATCTTTCCAAATATCCGATTTCTCCAAAACTCACACCTTTTAAGTCAAAACTTCAACGTTAGGTTATCGTATCTTCAAAAACCGTCCGTACCCCTTTTCGGCCAAAACAATTTATTTTCGATTAAACAAATCAATTTTAAACAAAACAGATATTTCAAAAGGTTCCTATAGAGTACTATAGATACAGTGGGTGCTAATACCTTCCCATTGTATAACCAACCCCCGAACCATAAGATCTCTTTTCAAAAACGCTTTGTATTTGTATTTTATTTACATTGCATATTTAGGGTTTTATTTCGCTCTTTTCCCTTTTCCTTTGGAAACAATAAAGCGCGGTGGCGACTCTTGCTTTTGTGAGACGAATTAATCAATAATTCGATCTCCGATTTACCCCGCTACATTTTTTATCGCTACAAAATTGGCGACTCTGCTGGGGATAGGTTGACCTCTTGCTGGTCCATCCCTAAGTGGGTTAAGCCTAATTTGTCTTATCTGTTTTATTATTATTTGATATGTTTGATTATGTGTTTAAATTGGGGTGTTTGGGTTTTTTGAAGGACGAATCCTATACCCGGATTAAGTAACACTTAAGGAATAGGACGGGCGGTATAGTCATGTTAACTTTGAGGGAGTAATCCCGAAGAAGGAGGCATGAGATCCCCCACTCAATGGAAGGCCCTCTTGAACTTAATATTTGTTTACCGAGTAATCGGGAAGACGTTATTATTTTCGACCTAGGAGCCCGAGAAGTTGAGGACCGTAGAACCCTAACCCATCTTGGCCTTTTTAGGTGTAGCGCGGAGACTATCACGGAGTAATTCGGAAGTAGTTGTTACGCGATGCTACGCTCGGACGAGTTTCTCTTGAGAATATTGCTAATTATTGAGTAATCAAGACGTTGGTAATATCCGAAAGAGGGATGCAGACTCTGGGAACTCTTAGAACCTTGTCTTACAGGTGTGATCGAAACATTAGTACATACCTTTGGGTGGGCCTTACCCTCGACTCCATGCTGAACTTTGAACCTTTAAACCCCATGTTTGCAAACTTGTGTGTGACTGTCGCATTATCATTCATTCATGCATTCATCAACATCTTTGTAAAAACTCGTTTTTCAAGGAACTTTGGAATGATTTTTGCAAACGTCTCAGGGTATTATGGAACTTGGAAGGAGAAATACTCGAAGCTTTAGCTTCAAAGAGCCCGAAATTGAAGAACTGAAGAGTTTGATTCCGAAGATAGAGAGTCCGACAGATTTTCAGAGAAAATACGGGTCCATCGTACCGCTCATGAAGCGCAAGATGAAGAAAGGCATCCTCAACACTTTGGTTCAGTTCTATGATCTCTTGTATCGATGTTTCACCTTCCCGGATTATCAGTTGATGCCTACCTTAGAGGAGTACTCCTATATTCTTGGTTTGCCGATCGTCGACCATGTTCCTTTTTCTGGGTTAGAAGAGGAGCCTAAGTCCCATGAGATAGCAACCATCACCCATCTGAAGAAGTCAGAGATAGAAGAGAATATGACTACGAAAGGAGGAATCCGGGGTTTGCCGGCACAGTTTCTGTTGAAGAAAGCTCGTCATTTTGCTGATACAAAGGATACCGTTGCCTTCGAGGACGTGTTTGCTTTACTCGCGTATGGTCTTTTCTTATTCCCTAACGTTGATAAATTTGTGGATGTCAATGCCATCAGAGTTTTCCTGATTGGAAATCCGGTCCCTACGCTGCTAGGGGACACGTATTACTCTATCCATCTTCGAAACTCTCATCAAGGAGGAATGATTATTTGTTGCGTGCCGTTGCTGTATCAGTGGTACGTCTCGCATTTACCTGGGTCCGATGCTTTCTGGGATCTCGAGAAAGAACCGCGTTGGGCGCCAAAGATTATGGCTCTCACTCATTTCGACATTGACTGGTACAATCGAGCTTACCATGACGTAGAGATCATTGACAGCTGTGGTGCTTTTCCTAATGTACCCCTTCTTGGTACGAGAGGTGGAATCAACTACAACCCTGTCCTAGCGCGTCGTCAGTTCGGGTACCCGATGAGAGATAGGCCGAACAGTATCCATGTGAGTGGTTTCTTTCTTCAGGAAGGACAAGATCATCAGACTGCTAAGAGAGAGATTGAAGGAGCTTGGCGCCATATCCACAAGAAAGGGAGAGATATGCTGGGACATAGAGGTGCCGTCTCTTTGGAACCTTACCTACAGTGGGTCCGTGCTAGGGCTTGTGCTCTCAAGATGCCATATAAACTTGAGAAACCTTTATTCCCTGCCATCGCACCATCATCAGTTGCTATCCCTATCGCGGATGTAGGAGAATATCAGGGGAACCTGGCTAGGATGAAGTCCGAGAGGGATGCTTGGAAGGAAAAGTACCATATGTCCGAATACGAGAACCGAGTCCTGACTCGACAGCTGAAAGAAAAGAAGGAGTTGTTGCTTATTCAAGATGGCCGGTTCGTTGACCACGATGAGAAGCTTCGCCAGAAGGATGCCTTGTTGAAGAAATACGCGAGTGAAAGGAAAAGAAAAAGGGAATGTTCAGTAAACGTGGCTCTCGTTCCTAATCCACAAGAAGAAATCATCGATCGACTGATAGCGGAAAAGAAAGATTTGGAAGACTTTTATGAAGAAAAGATCAAGAAGCTCCGACTACAGCTGGTGTTTGGTCCGTCATCTGAGGATTCTGAGTGAGCTTTAGCTTTAGTTTATTTTATTGATGTCATTTTGTAAAACTATGTAAAAGGGCTTCATGTTCCGAAGTTGTAACTTATTGTCTTATTTTGGGCTTCATGCTCCAAGTTGTAATTTACTGCTTCATGTTTTAAAATGTAATTTATCACTTTATTATGGTTTTCAGGTTGCAAGTTGTAATTTATTGCTTTCATTAGTGGATTTGTTATTCCAAGGTTGTAATTTACTATTCCAAATTGTAAGTTGTAATTTATCGCTTTCGATTAACGGATTGAGTTTTTGTTATTCCAAATTCCTTTACCATTGATGTATGCAAAGTTACTAAAGTTCCTTGAAAAAACTTTTAAAATGAGTCATCATTTGTATCACCATCATGCATCATTTCACATCCCACATCACATGTTTTCTAGAGTCTCATTCTTGTTCTTTTTTCCACCGAAGGTTGCCAAGCTGTCTCACCAACACGACACTCGGGCCAGTCGTCAGAAAAGAATGGAAGATTTGGAACAGGAAAATCACGAGCTTCGTGGGGAAGTTGCTACACTTCGTGCCGAGATGGAAAAGTTAACAGCGTTGGTGGAAAGTCTGGTGGCTGTTCAGAATCAGCCATCAACTACGGCTGCCGAGATTCAGACTTCAACTCCAGTGGTTTCCGAGATTGTTATCGCTCCTGCCTCTGCAACTCAAATCAACTCTCCGATCCAGCATCAGATGCCGAAAGGTTTTCCTTGGGGAATGCCTTACAACTTTATGCCAGAGGGGTATCAGCCTACCGCCCAACCTATATTTCAGCCTGCTTTGTCTCACCCTCAGCCAGAGACGACTGCACTGCCGCCAGTAATTCCGTCGGTAACACCTTTTCCGCAACCAGTTATGACGACCGTTGCTCCTGTGGTCCACTCAGTGCCATACTTGAATGAACCAATTTATCCTGCCGAACCTGCTGAAAGTATGGGCCTCTTTGATAGAATGGAGGAATTTCAGGATCAGTTCCAGGAAATGCAGAAAGAGCTTAGAGCCTTGAAGGGGAAGGATCTGTTTGGGAAGAGCACACATGATCTTTGCCTGGTTCCGAATGTCAAGATTCCGGCGAAGTTCAAAACACCAGACTTTGAAAGATACAAGGGGGATTCGTGTCCTAGAAGCCATTTGACAATGTACGTGAGGAAGATGTCCACGTATTCTGATAATCATGATTTATTGATTCATTATTTTCAAGATAGTTTGACAGGTGCTGCCTTGAAGTGGTATATGGGATTGGACAGCATTCGAATCCGCAATTTTAACGATCTCAGTGAAGCCTTTGTCCATCAGTACAAGTATAATGTTGACATGGCGCCAGACAGGGATCAACTCCGGGCAATGTCGCAGAGAGACCGAGAATCTTTTAAGGAGTACGCCCAGAGGTGGCGTGAAATTGCTGCTCAGATCCATCCACCTCTGGAGGAGAAAGAGATGACTAAGATATTTTTGAAGACCTTGGGATCCTTTTACTATGAGAGGATGATAGCCAGCGCGCCCAGTGACTTTACCGAGATGGTGAGCATGGGCATGCGATTAGAGGAAGGAATTCGTGAAGGACGTTTGATTAAAGAAGGGAGTCCGTCCAGCAGTGTGAAGAAGTTCGGAGGTGTTTTCCCGAAGAGGAAAGAACAAGATGTTAGTGCTTTGTTTCCAGGTAGGCCTAGGAGAGGCTACTCTCACGTCGCGGCAGTCACTCCGGCTGTCCGCCCAGCTTTGGTAGCCCCATCTCATCAGATTCCGCCACCTCAACAACGACCTTTTCAACAGCAGCCTCGACAACAGGCCTATCCGCTCAACAATCAGAATCGCTCGCCCAGAAAGCCGCAATTCGATGCCATTCCTATGACGTATACGGAATTGTTTCCTGCTCTCATTAGAAAGAATCTCATCACAACAAAACCACCTCCTGTCGCGCCGAACAGTGCTTCCCCGTGGTACAAGGCGGATCAATTCTGTGAATATCATCAAGGGTCGCCGGGGCACAACCTTGAGAATTGCTTTGCGTTGAAGGCGGATGTGCAGAGATTAATTAAGCATGGCATCTTGTCTTTTAAGGATGTGAACCCGAATGTCAGAGATAATCCTTTGCCCCGACATGGGGCAGCTTCTGTGAATATGGTGGAGGGTTGCCCGGGGAAGTTCCGAGTTTTCCAAGTCGAGCACATCAGAGAATCATTGATCAGGTTACATCAGAGTTTGAGAAGACTTGCCTTTGTTAGGCACCAACATGACTATGACGTTTGCCAGTTTTGTTCAAGAGAAGAGGATTGTCCTATTGTGAAGGAGGACATTCAGAAGTTGTTAGATCAGAGAATTATTACTATCACCTATGACCGAAATCCTGAAGATGAAGTGAATGTGATAACCCCACAGTTTAATTTGCCAGAATCAGTAGAGATTGCTTACAACAGCCAGACTGCGTCTGCTGATCCTTTGATTATTTACCCACCTGGCCCTGTGCCTTATAGCTCAGACCAAGCCGTGCCGTACAAGTATAACGCCACCATGATCGAGAACGGGGTAGAGATCCCCATCCCAACTAGACCGTCTTTCGTTAATATTGCCGATGTAAGTAGAGTGACAAGAAGTGGGCGTGTTTTTGCCGCGGTACCGACAAGAAGACCAGAAATTCAAGTAAGGAGGCCCATGCCGGCGGAGATTCCTGTAAGAAATGAACCAAGGGTTGAGATAGGTCGATCCAGTGAACCTATCCCTCACCCTGAAGAAGATGAAATATTAAAGCTTATCAAAAGAAGCGAGTATAAAATTGTGGACCAGCTTCTGCAAACGCCTTCCAAGATTTCCTTGCTTGCCTTATTGAGAGATTCTGGGGCACACAGAGAAGCCTTGATGAAAGTGTTGGACCAGGCGTTCGTAGACCATGATGTGACAGTTGATCAGTTTGACGGGATTGTGGGGAATATAACCTCGTGCAACAACTTGGGTTTCAGTGATGAAGAACTCCCGGAGGAGGGGAGAAACCATAATATGGCTCTGCACATTTCAGTAAGTTGTGGGAACGATACTTTATCAAGCGTGTTAGTGGATACCGGCTCGTCATTGAATGTGATGCCCAAGACCACGTTGTCTCGACTTTCATATCCAGGTGCTCCTATGAGGCCTAGCGGAGTAATTGTTAAAGCCTTTGATGGTTCCAGGAAGACAGTTATCGGTGAGGTGGATCTTCCCATAGTGATTGGTCCCCATACTTTTCAAATCACTTTCCAAGTGATGGACATCCGTGCTGCTTATAGTTGTTTATTGGGCCGTCCCTGGATCCATGATGCCGGGGCAGTCACCTCCACGCTCCATCAGAGATTAAAGTTTGTGAGACATGGGAAACTAGTGATGATTGGGGGAGAGCAGGCCATGGTGGTAAGTCATTTATCATCATTTTCTTTTATTGATGCTGACGAGGACGTCGGGACTCAGTTTCAGGGCCTATCTGTTGCTAAGGATACCGTGAAGAAGCCAGGGGCATCCATCTCTTCTTTTGAGGATGCACGGCGAGTAGTGGAAAGTGGTTCGGCCGAAGGATGGGGCCAGGTGTTGACGTTACCCGAGAATAAGTCTGGGGAAGGTTTGGGTTTTCATCCGATAGCTGCAAGGGTCAAGAAAGAGGTGATTGTTCGTCCAATTCAAGAGGTCTTTCGAAGTGCAGGGTTTGTACATCCTGAGGTTGATGCTGTCATAGATGATGATTCCGAGGAGGATTTGCCCGTGTTTGTGACGCCTGGATTGGCTTGCCAAAACTGGATAGCTGTTGACATTCCTGTGGTTATGCATATTTCCGAGTAATGTTTTGTTTATTTTCCTTTTGAAAAATCGCTCTGCCCAAGGCGAAACATATTTTGTGTCGGGCTATGAAAAATAACTCCTTTTGCTCTGCCCAAGGCAAGAGAGAAATGTCTGGGCTTTTTGTTTCAAGTATCTTCCTTTCAATGAATAAAAATGATATTTTGTCCACTGCTGTTTTATTTTTCACTTTTTCGGGAAATAGTAATGAAAATTGATTAAGAACATTTAGTTTTGCACAAATCGATTTCTAAAAATAAAGCATAATCATGTGTGCAGATTACTTCACGATTTAACCATCGAAAACAATGATCCTATGCCCTCTCCCAACTTTGAATTCCCTGTGCTCAGAGCCGAAGAAGGGGATGATGAAGAGGTTCCTGTTGAGATTTCCCGTTTGATCGAGCAAGATGAGAAGGTCATTCAACCATTTGAAGAACCCGTAGAGTTGGTCAATTTGGGTGATGAAGAAGTTAGAAAGGAAGTCAAAGTCGGAGCATTGCTTATCCCAGAAGTTAAGGAGAAGATGTTGGAGCTTCTCAGAGAGTATGTCGACGTGTTTGCTTGGTCTTACCAAGATATGCCAGGGTTGGACAACGACATCGTAGAGCATCGTTTACCGTTGAGACCTGAGTGTCCACCGATCAAACAGAAGTTGAGAAGGACTCGTCCTGACATGGCCGACAAGATTAAAGAAGAAGTTCAGAAGCAGATCAACGCAGGTTTTCTTGTGACGTCGGTCTATCCTCAGTGGTTAGCCAACATCGTGCCTGTTGCTAAGAAGGATGGTAAGGTTCGGATGTGTGTAGACTACAGAGATCTGAACAGAGCTAGTCCGAAAGATGATTTCCCATTACCTCATATTGATGTATTGGTCGACAGTACTGCCAAGTTCAAAGTCTTTTCTTTCATGGATGGTTTCTCTGGTTACAACCAAATCAAGATGGCGCCGGAAGATATGGAAAAGACCGCTTTCATTACACCGTGGGGAACTTTCTGTTATCGAGTTATGCCGTTTGGTTTGAGGAATGCTGGTGCAACGTACCAAAGGGCCATGACTGCTTTGTTTCATGACATGATGCATAAGGAGATCGAAGTGTATGTGGATGATATGATTGCCAAATCACAGACTGAAGAGGATCACTTGGAACATTTGTTAAAGCTATTCCAGCGTTTGAGAAAGTACAAACTCCGTCTGAATCCCAATAAGTGCACTTTTGGTGTTCGTTCAGGAAGACTTTTAGGTTTCATTGTCAGTCAAAAGGGTATTGAAGTAGATCCTGATAAAGTCAAAGCTATTCGGGAAATGCCCGCACCCAAGACAGAAAAACAAGTAAGAGGATTCCTTGGGAGACTGAACTACATTTCTAGGTTCATATCTCACATGACTGCTACTTGTGGGCCGATTTTCAAGCTTCTCCGCAAGAACCAAGGATGTGTATGGACAGAGGACTGTCAGAAGGCTTTCGATAGTATCAAAGAATATTTGCTCGAACCTCCTATTTTGATTCCTCCGGTGGAAGGAAGACCCTTGATTATGTACTTGACCATATTAGAAGATTCCATGGGATGTGTGCTTGGTCAACAAGACGAGACCGGAAGAAAGGAGCACGCTGTATATTACCTGAGTAAGAAATTCACAGACTGTGAGTCTCGATACTCATTGCTAGAGAAAACTTGTTGTGCTTTAGCTTGGGCTGCTCGCTGTCTGCGCCAGTATATGATTAATCACACTACTTGGTTGATCTCCAAAATGGACCCGATCAAGTATATCTTTGAGAAGCCCGCCTTATCTGGAAGGATAGCCCGTTGGCAGATGTTGTTATCTGAATATGACATTGAGTATCACACTCAGAAGGCAATCAAAGGGAGTATTTTAGCCGACCATTTGGCTCACCAACCAATTGACGACTATCAGTCCATCAAGTTTGATTTCCCCGATGAAGATGTTATGTACTTGAAAGCTAAAGATTGTGAAGAGCCGTTACCTGAAGAAGGACCTGATCCTGAATCCCGTTGGGGTTTGATTTTTGACGGAGCTGTGAATTCCTATGGAAATGGAATTGGGGCAATCATCGTTACTCCCCGAGGTACTCATATCCCGTTCACGGCTAGACTGAAGTTTGACTGTACGAACAACATGGCGGAGTATGAAGCGTGTATTATGGGTCTCGAAGAAGCAGTGGACCTGAGGATTAAGATTCTGGATATTTATGGAGATTCGGCACTGGTGATTAATCAAATCAAAGGAGAATGGGAAACTCGACATCCTGGTTTGATCCCTTACAGAGACTATGCTAGAAGGTTGTTAACCTTCTTCAACAAGGTGGAATTACATCATATCCCTAGGGATGAGAATCAAATGGCTGATGCCTTGGCTACTTTGTCTTCAATGTTTCAAGTGAATGATTGGAACGACGTGCCTACAATCCGAGTTATGCGCCTCGACCGACCTGCTCATGTGTTCGCAGTAGAAGAGGTCACCGACGACAAACCTTGGTTCTATGACATCAAACGTGTTCTTCAAACTCAAGAGTACCCGCCTGGGGCATCCAATAAGGATAGGAAGACGTTGAGAAGATTAGCAAGCAGTTTCTTTCTCAATGAAGAAGTGTTGTATAAGAGGAATTATGACATGGTCTTGCTCAGATGTGTAGACAGACGTGAAGCAGACATGCTGATGCAAGAGGTACACGAAGGATCCTTTGGCACTCATGCCAATGGACATGCAATGGCTAGAAAGATGTTGAGAGCTGGTTACTACTGGATGACCATGGAATCTGATTGCTGCAAGTATGTGAAGAAGTGTCATAAATGCCAGATTTATGCGGACAGGATGCACGTACCGCCGACCCTCCTCAATGTTATATCTTCACCTTGGCCTTTCTCCATGTGGGGCATTGATATGATTGGGATGATTGAACCCAAAGCTTCAAATGGTCATCTTTTCATCTTGGTAGCGATCGATTATTTTACTAAGTGGGTGGAAGCCGCATCTTATGCTAATGTAACCAGACAGGTGGTAGTCAGATTTATCAAGAATCAGATTATTTGTCGGTATGGTATCCCGAGTAAGATCATCACTGACAATGGGTCGAATTTAAATAACAAGATGATGAAGGAGCTTTGTGAAGAGTTCAAAATCGAGCATCATAATTCCTCTCCTTACAGGCCGAAGATGAATGGGGCTGTTGAAGCTGCTAACAAGAATATCAAGAGGATCGTCCAGAAGATGGTGGTAACTTATAAGGACTGGCATGAAATGCTTCCGTTTGCTTTACACGGGTATCGTACTTCAGTTCGAACTTCAACAGGCGTGACCCCTTTCTCCCTAGTTTATGGTATGGAAGCAGTACTCCCTGTGGAGGTTGAGATTCCGTCTCTGAGAGTGTTGATGGAAGCCAAGCTTTCTGAGGCCGAATGGTGTCAAAGTAGATACGATCAGTTGAATTTAATCGAAGAAAAGAGATTAACAGCTTTGTGTCACGGTCAGTTGTATCAGCAAAGAATGAAGAAGGCTTTTGATAAGAAGGTTCGACCGCGCGAGTTCAGAGAAGGTGACCTCGTGCTCAAGAAGATATTATCTTTCCAACCCGATTCTAGGGGCAAATGGGCTCCGAACTATGAAGGACCGTATGTTGTTAAGAAAGTTTTCTCTGGAGGTGCCATGATTCTCGCCAATATGGATGGCGAAGACCTCCCGCGTCCCCTGAACGCCGATGCAGTCAAGAAGTATTTCGCTTAAGTAAATTTCTGGTCAAATCAGTCTCGGCATCTGAACACATTCTGGAATTCAAAGTTTGTTAGGGAGAATAGTGATCATTGTTTTTGTATGACCTTTTATTTCACATACTATTTCCCCAAACTTTTGTAAACCGTTGGAGTCGCATTGTTAGCGAACTACCATCTTATTAATGAAATTTGAGCATTTACCTTTTGTGGGCAAAATTTTAATTTTATGGAAATACTTGAAACGAATTTACTTAAAATATTCTTATTTCTGAAATGTGTCGTGAATAACGAAAGGAATATCAACAGTCGTTCCGAAGATGGCCAAGCCATGAAATGCAAAACAGTACAGTAATTTATACTTGCAGGATGAATTTGTTTTCTTTCAAAATCATCATGAAGTGTTGGCTGTGTACATGCTTGGTTATGGTGGTGCTAAATTTGGTGACTCCCCAGTTTGTTCCAGTTAAGGGTGGTTTTAGCTACCTTTGTTTGGGAGATTTTGAAGTGCGGTACACTTCGTCTCATGCCAGTGGTTTATTGGTGCTAGAAGATTGGATTTGATTGTTTGTCTCCTCAGAAGACTTGAGCCTTGTGGCGTGACATCTTCCGACGTTGCTTTGTATTCCGTTTATCTTCCATCATTTCAAGAGTGGCCGGGCATTTGCGTTGCTGTGACACCCTATTATCTCCAAGATATTCCATCTGTCTGTTTTGTCAGCATATACATGACATTCATTTACTCATTCACACTCGCATCATGCACACAGTTGTATTTGTTAATGTCGTTAAATTCGTACATCTTAGTTGTGTCTTTTCAAATAACGTATTTGGTCTTCCCAAATAGGGTGTCAACTTAAGCATAAAGTGCGCTTCTTTTCTAACTCCCCAACTGAGCTAATCCTCGTTGATGACTTTTGATTTAGCTTACCTTGTCCATTTTTTGGATAGGATGAATTCCCCAATCGAGTTACTTTCTCATTGGGTAGAGTCTTGTTTGACTGTTTTCTCTCTGGTTACTCCTGGATGAAGTTGTCGCCTCTTGCATAGGCTATCTCTTTGATTTTCCCCAGTGAAATCGCGACCCAGACAGTTGGTGCATTTATTTTGCACGTTAAAGTATATGATCTCCTCGGGAAGGATTGATTCAGGGGTCCTCTTTGACGAAGATTTCATTCTCTGCCAATATCATTGCAATTTCCTTCTGAGTTATTCTTTGGAAAACGGCAAGCGGCAGCTCTTCATGAGCAACTTGTACGTTATAGGCACCATTGGAAAACGACAAGCGGTAGCTCTTCACGAGCAATTTGTACGTTACTCTTTGAAAACGCCGAGCAACAGTTCTTCATGAGCTACTAGTGCGTCAGTTATGACTTTGTGAAAGCGCCGAGCAGAAGTTCTTCATGAACTACTAGTGCGTCATCGTCATTTTATCTTTCGGAAAGCGCCGAGCAGCAGTTCTTCATGAGCTACTAGTGCGTCATTTTATTCCGTTGGAAAACGCCGAGCAGCAGTTCTTCATGAGCTACTAGTGCGTCATTTTATTCCGTTGGAAAGCACCGAGCAGCAGTTCTTCACGAACTACTATTGCGTCATTTTATTTTTCTGAAAGCAACAAACGGCAAACTCTTCATGAGTTACCAGTACGTTATTACTTTTCTGGACGACAGCAAGCGGCAGCTTCTTTATTTGAGCAGCTTGTTTGTTATCGGTATTTTCTGTGGACGACAGCAAGTGGTAGCCTCTTTATTTGAGCAGCTTGTTTGTTATCGGTATTTTCTTCGGAAAACAGCAAGTGGCAGCTTCTTTATTTGAGCAGCTTGTTTGTTATCGGTATTTTCTGTGGACGACAGCAAGTGGTAGCCTCTTTATTTGAGCAACTTGTATGCTACCGGTATTTTCTCTGGACAAATTGCAGTTTTTCTTTATTTGAACAACCTTCGTATCTAAAATCTTATTACTTCAGCATTAATGAGTATATCTTTGAAAATCTCGCAGAGAAGTCTGGTACGAATCTACACCTCCAGAAGTCGGTAATCAGTTATCAGTAATTTGATACTCCCTGTCTACCGTCGACCTTGAGTTGCGAACTCACTGTTTGGATCAATAATCCGTTATGGCCTATGCAAGATGCTCTTTTCGTTAGGGCTAGAGGTTGTATTCCCTCGATTTTATTCGCTGTCAGGAGTCTGTCGTTTGAAGTCGGTAGCTCGTTCTCCCAGTAGCGTATAATTCATGTCTTTGTGTTTTGTTGACGTTCGATTCCCTCAACATTGTCTCGTTTCACAGTATCTTTCTCTGTGAGTTAGATCGCTGCATTCATACCAGACATGACGACGGCATCTTAGGACAAAATTTGCGTAGTTATGTATTTAAGTACCTTCAATCTCGTCGACACGAAGATTTTAATCTTCATATCTCCGGATAGAAGAAACTTAAATAGGGGCAGCTGTTGTACCCCAAATTTTGACCTAAGACGTCTCCTATCTGCATCTTTACATTACATTTGTCTTGATCCGTCGATTTTAAATTTCATGACTTTTTCGGGCCAAGAGCTATTTATGCTGAACATTAAATCATTTAATCGATTCGTGCAAAAAAAAAATGATGTTTATTAATTATCTATTATCTAAGACTTAAATAATTGAAATTCATTTTTTGATTATTATTTAATTTAAAGATGTATGGATAATAAAATAAACATCATAGAAGAGGCGCATTAATTGTGCGGACGTTTTTTTATTTACTCATTATTTTTAAATTTAAGTAACTAGAATTTATTCTTAGTTATTATATAATTTAAAGGTTATGAATAATATAAATAAGCATTTGAGGAAATTCATTGGTCAATAACGACTGTTTGATCGTTCGTCGTTCTAGGTTAAATAATTGAAATCCTATTTTAATTATTATAATTTAGTTGAGAATGATGGATTAAATAATCGAAGGTATTAGTTGGTCAATGATAATTATTATTTATCTGTTTATTATTTTAAATGTAGGTAATTGGAAATTTGTTTTCAATTATTATTCGTTTGGAGAAATAATAAACGATAAATAAATAAAGAAGAAGAATTAATGGACAAATAGTTTCTTTTATTCATTTTTTTTTGGTACAAGTTATTTTGTAAATATTGTATATATTGCAGTAAATTACAATAATGAATTGCCAAAATTAAAATGAAATAAACTAGTCTATCTTAATTCTAAAGCTTCCAATCCAATGCGTTTGTCCGCTCATTTAATTTTACCTGCACAATTAAAAGAAAAGAATTAGAATTCAAATAAATAATTAAATGCAGAAAATAAATTTAATGTTCATCATTAAATGTAATGGCCGGAATCAGTTATTATTATTTTTTGCAAATCACGGGATTACTCCCGGTTCACAAAAAAGAAAAGGATTTCAAAGCATATGCATAAATTATTTTCCAAAACTGCATACTTAAGCTAATTACATTCGTTTTTAATCCCAAATGTAATTCCAAAGCATACAGCATAAGCATACAAAACCATGTAGTAACTAATATGCAAGCATGTTACTTGAACTTTTGCCTACACCAGCAGAAACAAAACAGATTTTGTATTAAAAGAAACATGCAGTTTGACCATACTTGCAAGCAATATAAAAATTCCTTTTTCATCATTTTCTGGCCATTACAGTTTCAGAAGTGTACAGCTTATCATCTTTTTATCAAAGCTATGCTGAGAGAAAAGAAAGAGAGGGAGAAGTGTGGGATTTGCAGGCTTAGCATAAGCATAAGGAGATATACAAGACAAACCAAGAAAATATAGCCAGTATAATTAATAACACAAAAGAGGAGTAGAGACAAATTGGGGGGACAGGAGTGCAGAGTGCTCAGGAAATCCCAGCAGCATATTTTCAAATTTTTCAATCTGTGGCGTTCAAGAAGAAGGAAAGAGCTGTTATGTTAGACAACAAAAAGAAAACAAAGAGGGATATCCAACCTGATAAGACAGCAGAACCAACAACAAATCCCCACAAGTTATAAAGACACTTTTCAAAACAAAGCCAATGATCCAAAAACCATCCTGCATATCAAAACCTGCATATTCTAAAGCCAACTATTCAAAACCATCCTGCATATCAAAACCTGCATATTCTAAAGCCAACTATTCAAAACCATCCTGCATATCAAAACCTGCATATTCTAAAGCCAACTATTCAAGCCCATCTTGCATATTGCATACTGCATATGGCATAACCTGCATCTAAACTATACAAACAATAGTCCATTATTTTCAACATAACCTGTTATCTGCTAAACAATAGACTAGAGACCAAAACCACAAAAATTGTGCCACACCAGAAATTTTCAGAAAAAAGAACACAACAAGACGTCATTCAACAACAAAGCACAAGAATTGCAGCATACTCTTAGAAGCGGGAAGAGAAGAGACTTACCTCGAGGAGTCGTCACTCCGATAACTTTCGGACAGGTAACACTGTTATTATTACATTGTTGTTTTGGTCTTAAGAATTTTCATGGTATCGTAAGGATTATATCTACTGTGACATTTCTCTACTTCTCAAATATTTCTTTGTTGTTATGAATCATTCTTGTTGTCTGAGCCGTTTTGGAAATAGAATTACTTCCTAATCCCGTATTACATCAACCATCCCTCATCACCATTACTTCATCATTATTTTTTAAAACTTCCATCTTTACACATAAAATCACCGAACCACCTGCATCAATAGTCGATAACATAAACCAGATCAAAAAAAATCATCTCATGATGTAGTTATCAGAGGAGTCCACAAATATAGACCGCAAAAAAAACACGCTCAAAACTCACCTCAAAAAATATCCCTGCTAAAGTTACTGTATCTTCCTCCAACCTTCAACAAACCTGCATTCAAATAATACACAACAACGAAAACTATTTCAATCTCTCGATTCAGCGCCTTTGTTCTTTAGTTTAGGATTTTCTTCTTTCTCTTCTCTTTCACATACTCCCTGCGCCCTACAACCATAACCCTTTCTACGACAACCCCAACCTTCACCATCACAAAACTGCTACTTAACAGCCACAAAACACCTTAGAAACACTCATAGCCCCAACTTCACTAGTTAAACTAATCCCATAGATTCACGCTTCAACACACCAAATCGCAACAGAACCACAAAAACCCAAAATTGAATCTCTCAAAATCTCACACAACACTCAACTCAGATGCAAACCTTCATCTCATTCAAACCCACGAAAATCACATAGCAACAAACCAAAAGAAGTAGAAGAAAAAGAATCGAGTATAGAAGAAGAGATCAAAATACCACGTACCAGATTCATATTTTTTTGCAATACTTCTATATTATTTTCATGATTTCGTGCTTCCTTTTGATCTTCATCTTATAATCATTTGAACAAACATGGGGTTTGGGGTTTCTTTGGGGGATTAGGGTTTGTTGCTCTTTTGTCTTGTTCTAAATCGCTGATGAGAAACGAAGAAGAAAGAATCACATGAGAAGCATGAGATAGAACGATGATAGAAGTTAAGAGATTGAGTTAGGAAGAGAGAAGAGAAGAAATCGAGGCTTACCGTGAACGACTTCTCGACCGCAACTCGCCGCACCTTCCAAAATCTCCTCCGCGCAAGCCTTTCTTCGTTTCCTTCATAAACAGCGAAATCACCATCATCTCTGTCCTCGAACCGCTCCCTTTCACCGATTCTTCTTTTCTTTCCTGCGTTTCCTTTTTTCTTCTTGCGTTCTGGCTTCGATTTGTGGCGTTGTTGTTGTTCTGAAGGTGAGATGCAAAGGCGATGGAGGGGTTTTTGTTGAATCCAGCGGCGGCGGCTATGGTGCCCTCAGTTCCTAGGGTTTCTTCGTTACAACTTTGTTTTTTTCTCTTCCTGGATCCGACCCATTTCCCTCGACCCGCTCCACATTTTCCTTAACCCAGCCCATTTTCTTTTTAACTTAAGCCCATCTTTTGTTTGCTATTTAATTAATTCTATTTCTTAACCTATTTTAATTTCAATTAATTAGTTTCTTAGAAATAATATATGGTTTTAAATAGACAATTTTAATATTATTTACCCAAATCTCATTTAGTTTAAATTTATGTTTATTTAATAATTTTAGTCTTACTTATTTCTAATTCAATTTAAATTCATGGTTGGTAAGTTTTACTTAATTTAAAAAATATTTAATATCTTTAAAAAACATGTGAAAGTAAAAATGAGAAAACTAAAAGACATTTTATTTTTTATTTTATTCCCCTCATTTTGATTAAATACCAATATAAAAAAAAAGACATAAAAAATAAAAACATATAAAACCTTAAAAAATATTTCTATTAATTCTCATTACCTTTTATCATTAAAAATGCGTAAAAAAGTGAAAACCAATTAAACTTTTTTTTCTTTTCGCCTATTAAACAAAAATCATATAAAATGCATGTTCACGTTTAATTGTTGTGTATCATTTTCTGTCAATTATTTCATCGTACTTGATTATCATGTTTGCACCAATCCAAAGGGAATAGTCTAATTTTTGTTGACTTCATGTCCTCAAAAAACGATCGAGCGAGTACCCTCATTTCATTGAAACTTAGGATAATCTTTCCAAATATCCGATTTCTCCAAAACTCACACCTTTTAAGTCAAAACTTCAACGTTAGGTTATCGTATCTTCAAAAACCGTCCGTACCCCTTTTCGGCCAAAACAATTTATTTTCGATTAAACAAATCAATTTTAAACAAAACAGATATTTCAAAAGGTTCCTATAGAGTACTATAGATACAGTGGGTGCTAATACCTTCCCATTGTATAACCAACCCCCGAACCATAAGATCTCTTTTCAAAAACGCTTTGTATTTGTATTTTATTTACATTGCATATTTAGGGTTTTATTTCGCTCTTTTCCCTTTTCCTTTGGAAACAATAAAGCGCGGTGGCGACTCTTGCTTTTGTGAGACGAATTAATCAATAATTCGATCTCCGATTTACCCCGCTACATTTTTTATCGCTACAGTAACAATTCAAACCAAAAATAATAATTGAGGGTTCAAGAAAACAAAGAACCAATGTCCATACAAAAAGGAAAACCAAACACTCATAGACAAGCATTTAACAAAAATAACATGGACACAAAAAGGGTCAAAAGGGGTTAACAAAAGTTCACACATTCACAAGGTGAATTAACTAATTGGAAAGGTAGTTGTGCTCAAAATCAAACAAAATGTCTTGATCACTTTCATGCTTTCACACAATCAACATAAACAAAAGATAAAACATAATAAAATGCACTTAAAACAAGAATTGTAGCCTCAAGCATATATGAACAATGGAAAACATTCTCATAATTGGGGTAAAAAGGGAACTAAAGTGATTTGATAATGCAAAAATATATATCATATTCGACCCGATTTGCATAAATAAAGTTACTGTTTCATCTCAATTATGTTGCATTATGTTGGTAATTCAAGTTTGTTTCAGGTAATTATTTCATCCAAGGCCTACATAAGAAAAGGAGAAGAAATGGAAAAGAAATAGATTGAAAATCAGAAGAAAAAAAAACAGAAAATAGCAGAAGATTTCATATAGAAGGTTGTAACGATCATCACACCTTCCATGACGCTCGACACAAGTTAAACATGTGTGCCCCTCGACATACAAACCCATGATGATCGACACAAGATATAAATATGTGTGCCCCATGACACACAATCCATGCCACTCAGCACATCCTATTTTTCTGTTTGACGCACGAAGATTTCTCCATGTTTCTCCATGTTGCCAGTGCCAACGACTCTTGCATTATTTCCTTCTGGTCTTTCTCCATGCACGGATTTTCCTGAAGCATGATATCACAACTTCTTGATTCTCTCAAGATTATGTTACACGAAAAGAACTATAAAAGAAGGGCAGTTTACAACTCTCGAACTCTCTCGTCTCCGCTCTCTTGTTTTTGTTACGCTATTTTGTATTTTCGTTTTTTCACGCCACTATTCCAGTTTCAACAATTCAGGGCTTTGTTTATAACTTCAGTAGAGAAAACCTTCACCAACAAAAATAGTTTTCTACACTGAAAAGTTATTGCATCATTAGTTTATTTTCATAGCCTCCTGAATTTTGCTTTAAGTTTTATAGTTTTTGTTCTACATTCAAGTTAGTTTTCCACAAGCAAATCCTACCGGCATATTGTGGAGGATTACTATCAGTACCAGAAGTTGCAGAAATTCTATTGTTTTCATTATTTAATTCCAGATTTTTAATTCAATTATTGTTTTCATTATTATATGTCTGTTATTATTTTGTGTTCATAATTAATAATATGTCCGGCTAATTTCCCTGATACCGATATGTAAGGTCATAAGCTGAAGGAGTTCGGTAATAATTTGGCATAAACCTTTTATAAAATACTTTTCTGGTTTGATTTCCAAATTTCAATATAAAATTGTTTTGTTGCGAGAGTAAGAGACAAACTAAGGCTAAAACCAATAATCACGAGAGTGTGAGTTTTTAACCAGATAGTGGTAATCAAACATTAATTTTAAATACAACGAGAGCGGTTTAGTATTAATTAGATTCTCTTTATTTTCAAAAAGTATTTTTGGATTTTAAATGAGACAGTGAGAGCAAGCATTTAAGTTTAATTATATAATCTGAATCAACAATCACGAGAGTGTGAGATAAAGGTTTTTAAACTGATAGTTTCTACTGAACAGTGTTTTGAATACTCAAAGTTATGCCAATGAATTACTGAATTCCCAAAGTCAAATTATTACGTACTGGTGTCCCGTTATTAAATATTTCAATTAAGTCTAAGCTTATTTTTGTCTACCCCAAACCCTAAGATTTATTAGCCTTAGCTTTACACAGTAACTTTAGAGAGCAGTATTTCGATTATCAGTTCTTGTGGGTTCGATATCTTTTAAAATTACGCGATTAAACTGTGCACTTGCAGTTAATACACACGATAGACTCTTAAAGACGCGAACAAGTTTTTGGCACCATTGTCTGGGTCTGATTTAGTCGATATTGTGAATCCTTTGTTACATAGTATAGACTAAGGCAAACATTTTATTTCCTTTTTCCCAGTTGATTATATGCCAAGCACTCACTCTCAAGGAGAAGAATTAGAGCAACCAATCGACGAGATCGAGCGTTTTGTTAGTATAAGATGTTGAATTAGAGAACACCAAATTAAGTACAACCTTCCTGAATTCAATCTTCCCAATTTATCTCTTACTTAACCAAGAATGGCTGAAGGACCCCAAAATTATTCTCTGAATGATTATGTTGCCCCATCACAAGAGGAACCTCACAACAACATTGTTGCCCCTGATATTGCTCAGAATGGTTTCGAATTGAAACCTTCGTTATTACAAGTTGTCCAACAAAATCAGTTTTCAAGATGTCCTACAGACGATCCGAACATACATTTATCTGTGTTTATGTAGTACGCAGACACAGTGAAAGCAAATGGTGTCAGCCTCGAAGCGATAAGACTTCATCTTTTCCTTTTTTCACTACGTGATAGAACTAGAGCTTGGCTCCAGTCTCTACCATCCAACTCTGTTACCACATAGAATGAGTTGAAGAAATTTTTCCTAGCACGATATTTTCTGCTGAGTAAAACGGCTATGCTAAGAGCCAATATCAATGGTTTTAAACAAAAGGAAAGGAAAGTCAAAACCCTAATTTTCCCATTTTTCCCTTTTGGTAATTTGTATGAATTTCTTAGAAAATTATGATCCAAGACTTGAAACTTGACAAAAATAATCCTGAGGGTTCATAATGATCCATGAAAGTCATTTGAAACATTAGAAATCCAACTGCCTTTGTACAAACTTAAACCCTAATTTGAGGTGTTAGTGCTGAGGAGATTATCTGACCAAGTCGGTGCTTGCACAAACTTGAGTCATTGAAGATCTTTGTAGGAAATATCTTGAAAAATGAGAGCGAAAATTTTGGGGTACAACAATAACTATGGATAAAAAGGGTGCTAACACCTTCCCTTTTCATAATCTACCCCCTGAACTCAAGAAAATAATCTCAAAGGTCTTTCCTATTCTTTTCACCATTTCCTTTATTGGATAAAAGAAAAGTCGATGGCGACTCTTGCTATCCGCAAAAATTGCGATCAAACGCAAAACATCCCAAGTCAGTTCTCCCACCGTGTTACACCCCGCTTACGTGAAATCGCTTTAAGTACCTATTATACCAAAACCTCAATCTTTAAAGTAGCCCTGAGTAGTTTATATAAGCATTCAAAACCATTTTAAAAACAAACTACGTAGATAGTCGATGAATATAAGTGAATGGTATTAAATCATTTTTCCAAAAATATCTTGTAATGATGAATTGAAAACAGGGAATAAACTAATTGAGTTAGGTGACCCTCAACCGGTTACTTAATCCAAAAGTTACAGAACCTACAAAATATGTTATAAAAACCTGATGTAAGTTGGTTCAGAGGTTTCTGGTGCTGAACTTAGTAGGCCGGACTACGGTTCGATCCCCCACATCTTGTAATCGGATTTAAAAAAAGGGTTACCATATTTATGTATCAGAACCCCATGCTTAAAATGAACATCACTAACCGGCTACTCTACTATGTGCGTGCAATAAGATAAATGGCTTAATGTGATTCTGCTCGAATATTAGAGTATCCGGTTAGTGATAATCATTTGAAGCATGGGGTTCTGGTACATAAATCTAGTAACCTATTTTTTATCCGATTGCAAGATGTGGGGGATCGAACCATAGTTCGCCCTACCAAATTCAGCACCAGAAACCTCTGAACCATGATTCAAGTTAAAAGTAAGTAATGCAAAAAGAATGAATATGTAATACGGTGGGAGAACTGACTTGGTTTTGCATTTTATCACAAATGTTGCGGATAGCAAGGGTCGCCACTGATTTTTATTTTATCCAATAAGGAAATGGTGAAAAGAGCAAGAAATACCTTTGAGAATTTTCTGAGTTCGAGGACTAGGTTATGAAAAGGGAAGGTGTTAGCATCCTTTTTATCCGTATTTATCTACAGGCTTTTAATCGCTAGCTCACTTTTGTTTTGAAAACGCTTTGTGAATTTGTTTGAAAATGTTTTGCAAGTGCCTAAGTACGACAAATTTGTAATTATTCTTATATCGGTTAAGAATGTGTACAAAGTGTTTGTTTTTTTGAAAATATTTCAGAGAAAATGTTTGTGAAAAAGATGTTTTGAAATTTTCGCGAGCAAGCAATTAAGAACTATCTACCTACTAAAAAATATTTTGTGTTATTTTCCTCCTCCTTTAGATAATGCTACCATACCATTAGTTAGTAGGAAGCCATATCGTTGGATGTGTGGGGACGGGCATGGGTCATTGTACAATCATAAAGGCAACTCGTAGGGGAACTTTAGCAATTTTATTATAAGGAACTATGAGATGTGGTGGGAGAACTGACTTGAGGTTTTGCGTTTGCGTTTGCAAATGTTTCGGTTTAGCAAGAGTCGCCACCGACTTTTTATTTTATCCAAAGGAAAGGTCAAAAAGCACAGGGAAGACCTTTGAGATGTTTTCTTGGGTTCAGGGGGTAGATTATGAAAAGGGAAGGTGCAAGCACCCTTTTCATCCATGGTTATCCATGGGCTCTTAGTTACTTTTTTAGATCACTTGCTTTGCTTTTCCAATTGTTTGAAATGGTGCTTTGTGTGTGGTTTTGAAAAATGTTTTGAAAAGAGGCCTTTGTCTAGGCAACCTTTGTAATGATTCTTGTTTGAATGTATACAAAGGTGTTTGTCTTTTGAAAAGTTATTTCAATGTTTGATTGTTTGAAAGTTTGTTTTTGGGAAATGTTTTGAAATTGTGTTGTGAGGTGTGTTTGAAAATATCAACGATGTTTTTACAAGTTTTGATCAAGTAACTAAGAGTTGTCTACCCTATCTACTCAAGAGTCTTTCCTACACATTTTTAACCCTTTTGACAGTGTTGTTTTACCATTGCATTTGGTAAACAACCTTGTATTTGGATGTTAAACGGGACAGGCGCGGGTCATCGTATTGACCATGATAGCAATTGTGTTAAGTATCTTAGCAAACTTTTTGAGGGACTAGATCATTTTTCTATAGGCAACCAAGATAGCGTCATCGAGGGACTATGATCTTTTGTTTTGTTTTTCTTTTGCCAAGATACTCAACATGCATAACATGGCCATTTTAAAGGCAACAAGTGGATGAAACCCTAAGGGTGCATGTGTGCATTGTGTTGTCAATTTACATGCTTTTGTGTCTTGTATTAGGTCTAGCTATTTGTTTTGATTTTGGATATTTCCATACACGCCTAATTACTATACAGTGTATAGAAAGCAATGAATTACAGAAATTAAAAGTCTAAGCTATTACAAAAGTATCCGGGAATGGGGGTACAATTATTACAAATGGGGATGAATCTCATAAGAATAGCAAAGTCCAAATATTACAACCAAATCGAATTGTCGCGATTCAATACAAAGCTATGACAAAATAAAATCAACAAAGCATGAGATGTATGTATTTATTAAAAAGAGATAAATAAAATCTGTTCTAAAAAATTAAGAATTATTATTATTCTTTTTTTTGTATTTTTATTATGTTTGGAAAAATATTTTAAAGAAAGAAAATTTAATTAAACTAAATCTCTATTATTTTGTACTTTTATTAATCAATAAAAAAAAGTTTAAAGAAAGCAAAATTAATTAAATCAAATTAAATATTTTTTTGGTATTTTTATTATGTTTAAGAAAAATAATAAAAAAAGAAAATGATTAAAATAAAACTAATTAAGAAAATCATATTTATTTTACAAAATGAAGTTTTAATATATTACTAGTATATTTTTTAACAAAAGAAATAAATAAAAAAAGATAAATTAAAAAAGAAAATTAACTAAAATATTAATTTAATTTGATATATATAAATAAATGTATTGAGTTTTATGAGTTTATTAAAAAAAAGTAAATCAAAACAAGTTGGAAATGGGCTTAGGATTTGTGGAGGTTAGGCCCAAACAAAATAAAAAAAGAAATAATGTCAGCAAGGAGGGGGGTGCGAGCCAGTAATTATGTATGCGCTTAAGGTTTTGTGGCCAGAATGGGCCCAATGCTTAAGTCTTGTTTTTTTTACATTAGGGTTTGGAACAAACAGGGTTTGTTGTGCGCTCTCACAGCGGCTCCGTTGTCCTTCGTTCTCTCTTCACTTTCTCTCGCTCAACGCTCTGATCTTCCCCTCGCTTATGGTTGCCGAAACGCTCTCTCCTCCTCTCACCTCCTCCTAACGATCAAGGGCTTTGTTTAAACAGTATGGTTCAGTTTCTTTTTTGATTTAGCAGTTTTCGTTTGATTCGCGTGCTTTGTTCATGTTAGTTTGTTTAACTTATGGTATTGTATGCCTGAGATGCAGTAAAGGGGTATGAAATGGTCATACCTGTGAGACTTTCTCTGTGAAGAGAAGAGGAAAGAGGTTGGACTGATGGCGTTCACATGGTGGCCGAAGGCAGTGGAAGAGATAATGACGGCGAGGCACGAGCTTCCGGTGATTTCTTCCCTTTGATGATGATACTTTCTGAAACTTTGTTATTGTTGTTGGTTGTTTTTGTTGATGATGATAATTATTCTGAAACTTTGTTACCTCTTTCCTCTCTCTTTGAATTCGAATGATGATAATGCTAAATGCTTCTGAAACTCTTTCCTCTCTCTTGAACTTGAATGCTGATGATGATTGTAGTTCTAAAACTGATTGTTGGTAGTTTTTTTTGAAACTTTGTTTGTTGGTTAATGATTGATAATGATGATGCTGAAACCTTGATGATGATTATTGTTGAACTGAGTTTTGATTATTGATTTGTTGTTTCTGAAACTTTGTCTTGTTGAATGTTCTGAACTGGCAGGCTTTGACTGTTTTGATTGTTAGGCAGTTTTTGTTTACAATTTGGAAACTGTGGTATAAGTTTTTGGAACTTAGCTTGGTGGTTTGGTGTTGTGCAGGTTTTGGTTCTGCAAGTTTTTGTTGTTGTTGCTATTTGACAGTTTGGTTAGGCTTTTGTAGGTTTGGTGGTTGTTGTGAATGTTTGAAACTGATATGCAGATCAGGAGTTTCTGTTTGATAACAAGTTTGGTTGTTTGAAAGTGTTTTTGAGTATTTTGTGAGTTTGTTATAGTTTGGTTGTAACCGTTGGGTTGTTTAGGTTTGATAACAGGTTTGGGATTTGTTGAAAACTTGTTATGCCATTTTGAAATGTTGGACAGGTTTTATGGTTGTTTGAAACTGATATGCAGGTTGGGATTTTTGGGGCTTGGCTAGTTCGAGATCTGCAGGTTTTTGTGGTTTGGCAGTTTCAGGCTTGTTTTTCTGGTTTGATAACAGGTTTGGGATTTGTTGAAAACTTGTTATGCCATTTTGAAATGTTGGACAGGTTTGGATACTTGTTTCCTTTTTGACCAAAATGTTCTCTCCTCTTTTTTCTTGCTTCATGGTGTTATATCTTTGTGACTTGTGACAGATTAGCCTTGGTAGCCAAACTGTACCATTCCCATAAGATATGTGATATATTTTCTCTCTTTTCTCTCTCAACGATAAAGCAGTTTGCTTTTCTACTTTTTCTGAAAAGTTTGCCTTATTTCTTGGAAAATGATGATAGGCTATGACAAGCCTTTTGCTTGTTATTTGGTTTACCCTCTGCACTTTTTGTCTGCTGCATTGTACTTTCTAGCTGTGCTTGTGCTGCCTGTCTTAAATGCTTGCCGTGCTGTTACTACATTGTTTAGTTTGCATCCCATTTGGCCTTGTTTTGTAATGCAGTTTGGTTACTTTGTAATGTACAGTTTGGCGCCTTGTTTGTGTTGTTTGGACAACATGCTTCAGTTTGCCTTGTGCTTTGCATTTGAAATTTTTTTGCTTTTGCATTCTTCTTTTTCATTTTTTATTTTTCTCTTTGTGAACCAAGAAGAGAAATCTTCTTGTGATTTGCAAAGAGGAAAATAAAAACGTGATTAAAAATAGCACTCTGATTCCAAACGGCAAACTTTAATGATGAAAAATTTTTCTTTCTTTTTTTGTTTGAAAATTCTATTTAATTAACTGTACTAATCCTCTTTTCTTTGTCTTTCTTTCATGTGAGCACAAACTGGGTGATGACAAAGCAGAGGAAGCACGAAATTCTTTGTGGCGAGCATGGGAGCACTGGAAGCTTAGGCTTAGATTCAATTCTTTGTAACTTAGAGAGATTTTCCATTAATTGTAATAATTTATTTTTCAAGTACTATAAGCTGTAAAACTTAAATCATATGAATACTAAATTATTTTTGTATCAACATCTGAAATGAATGAAAGATCTTTGTGAGACAATCTGATATCCAATAAAATCTTCTACTATCAATATCTTGCAATTCTCTCCTCCAGTCTTCACTGATTCTTTAAGATTCCTGATTAAAATAACTGAAACTGCATTCCAATATTTCCAATACAGATAACTTAAATTCCAAGTAATCCAAAAAACTTTGTAATCTCATAACCTTGCAACAACATTCCAATCAAAATATGCACTGTGTATTCCAGTAAACAAGCAAACGTTTCATTCCATTAACAAGCAAATGTCTTAGCAGATGCACATTATCTGGTTAACCTGGATCAGACAAAACCTGAACGTTCCAAATGACAGTCTCAGCTCCCATTTCCTGTCCCAGATAAACAGGCCTTGAGCACAACCAGTAACCTTTCAATAAGCTTAAAAAAAGCGTGAAAACATATGACAGTTAATTGAATTTCTGAGAATTCAGTTTCTTCTGAGAAATGGGAGAGAAAAATCTAATTCTTGATCTACTGCCAAAGAAAAATCTGTCTGATCGATTCCTGAGCCAATCTTGAAAATCTGAGAAAATCCTAGGGTTGTGATTTCTTGTGAAAAATGGGAGGGCAAATTTTGGAGTACAACAGACTAGATCATTTACCGAAGGCAGCATCGTAAGGGTCATCGAGGGACTACGATCTTTTTAACCGAGGTTATTTGATAAAGTGTCCCCACGTTCGAGGGACATGACTGTGTTTTCGAAGGCAACAACTGAGGTCACCCTAGAGGTGTAAGTCTGAAAATTGATTCATGTTCAGTTATTTTAATCTTGCAATTAAGGTTTTCTACGATTTTTTATTTCTTTCCATACAAACCCTAATTACTAGCAAAATAAAATAGCAATAATTAAAAACAGTAAAGTGCGGGAAATATAATTTTACGCTATTACAAGGCCTCGGGAGTGGGGTACAAACAATAAAATTGAGGGAGAAGAGTAAACTCTAATTAAACTATTACAAGCGTAAGCAGTTACATAATTGGAAAAAGAACGCAAAAGTAATAAAGTATGCGAAGCAGTAAAAAGAAAAAGAAAAGAGAAAATTGTTTTGTGATTCGTCTTGGTGTAAAAGCTTGATGGTTAACCTAAAACCTAATTGATTTTAATTAATTAAAAAAGAAAGATAGTTAATTAAATTAAACAAAACCCTAAAATCTAAGTTGGTTTTAATTTAATTAAGAAAACTTAAAATATTAAATTAGGGTTGATTTTAGTTAAAAAACCTAAAACTAAATTTGAGTTTGTTAAGAAAAATCAAAGGTTTGTGAAAAATGTTAGATTTTATGAAAAAGGAAGAAAAGGAATGGAAAGGAAAAGAAGAATAGAGAATTGTTACAAAAAATAACCAAATGGTAGGGGTGGGTGTTAAACCCACGCCCTCAGAACTTTCCAGCAGCACAATCACCACCAGGCCAAGCGCGCCTTGGTGTTAGGATCTGGCCTCAGCATGTTATGTAATAGACCTGCAAAACATGAAAATATTAGAAAAAATAAGTGGCAAAAGGCTGGACCGAACCCAGGCCATTTGAAACAAATGACTTATGGCGCGCACTTCTACCGCTGGGGTGGCTGTACATCCATTAACTTATATCAAACCATAAATATATAATATAAACAAAATGCTTGAACTGGAGAAGCGTCGGAGCCCTAGCTCCAGTCGTCTTCTTCGGTGACCTTCTTTTGCCCAACCTGCAAAATAATCAAGATTGGTAATCCAAAAAACATCCTACCCCCTAAATCGAGGGCTACGAGTTCAATGGAAGGTTTATTTTTGTCTAAAAATCCATGGTTTTTGAGTTATGAATTAAAACACATGAATCGATGTAGCTGTGGTGATTCAAGATTTAGCATGCATGAGACTTCCACGATAATCCAGCATGTGCAAATATATCTCAGAAACATGATAACGACATTAGCATGGTTTAAAACAAAGTGAAAATCAAGATATGAAATTTATGCAAATTATGGGATAGGAGATGAATGAATTGCATTTCATGTGTTTTGGAACATCAAAACTGATCCAACCTTACTCTGTATGATTGTTAGGAGTGAGCGGAAGGTTTTTTTTGTAGTGAAATGGCTTGTGAAAAGGGTTTCAAGATTTTAGGGTTCTTGAAATTCTTTGATCTCTTTTTACAATTTTGTGAGGTAGGGTTTCGTGTCCTTGTATGAGAATGAACAGGAGAATATATAGGTTGAAATTAGGGCAAATATATGGGATTGGTATTTGTGTGAGAAGGCCTTGTCTTATTTCATTTGTTTTGACTTTTAAATGAATAAAAAATCAAAAATAAATAAAATAAATCAAAGGGAGGTGTATGAATAAGTCTTGAGGTGCACGTGAGATATAGAACATATTTGGACTCTGAAATAATAGCCCAATAGCCCAAACTACTAAGTTTGCTCCACTTGAACTTCATGCATTTGCTCAAAGCTTCCCAACTTGCACTGGTCATAACTCTTTCAATTTTCATCTTTTGAAGGTGATCTTGTATTTTCTAGAAATCTCAAGATGTCCTTTACAACCTATCTTTTGATCATTTTGCATTTGGAGACTTTATCTTGATGTAAGTTGCCTTGACAAAAAGTGTCTTTTTGTTGACTTTTGAAATGACCTGTAATTATTGACCCATATCTCTCAAATGAAGCATTTTTTGGAATTGAGCTTAGAGATACAAAGTTGTAGATAATTGAATTTCATTCAAAATTGGCTTTGGTTGGGGAAAATTTCATGAAGCATGTGAAAGTTATGCTTGGTCAAAGTTCGTTTGGCTTCTCCTAAGGAAATCCTAATTTAGCAACTTTTGAATTTTGATGATTTGAGGGCTTTTCTTGAGGAATCATGATCAAACATTGATGAAATGATAAATATCACTACAGAATTTTGATGTTGACCAAAATCTTGAAGTTTGACTGTATGTTGACCATAGTTAACTTTTTGTCTATTATAGTTGATTTTTAGTCATCTGAGCAATTTACTGAGCAAACTTGTGATGCAAGGCTTGCAATTTGGTATGAGAATTCTTGAAGACATATAAGAAACCATGACTTCCATTTAAAATCTTAGAAACCCAAATCTCCTTGTGAAAAATGAAACCCTAGTTGTGAACCCCTTGCTTAGGAGAAGAATTTGTTGACCAACTCTTGAGCATCCATGAGCATTTTGAGAACCCTAGGAGAATGCTTAAAGAAAATGGGAGGGAAAAGTTTAGGGTACAACAACTTCCCCTGTTCAATCTTCTTAAACCTGAAGAGTTAGATTGGCATGTCCGTCATTCGTGACTTAAAGGTAGAAGATGATTGAACACTTAAGTGCCAAGAAATTTGCACTCGCATGTGCAGGAAGTAACACTATTGGTTGATAATATTACTTGAATGGTCTTAAAGATGCAATTCAGAGAGGTGACGGAGAGGCGTCAGAGATGAGCTTATAGATTCCGTCCAAGGTAATTGTTGATAGGAGTGTCAGAATGAGTCTACGCTTGACTGTATCTGAGGAATGCTTTTTCATAATGAATATATCTGATCCTATCAGAGGGGAATGCTTTTCAAAATTAATCTATGAAGGAAAATTCTTTTCAAAACTTAGTATTTGAAGGGAAGTGTTTGTCATGCAGATAGTCGCCCTGTCCTGATTCGGGAATTGATCTACAATCTATTTTTGTTAGTAAACTTATCCTATTTCGGAAGTTCATACGACTTGGTGATAAAGATATTCGCCCCGTCCTGTTTCAGGAATTTATCTTCATCTGGCCATAAATATAGAAATATAGTTTCCCCATCCTGTTTCAGGAGTTAATCTTTCCTCAGTTGTATAGATAGTTTCCCTGTCCTGTTTCGGGAGTTAATCTTCAACCTATTTTTGTAAATAGTCGCCACGTCTTATTTCGGGAATCGATCTCCAATTTTTTTCACAGGTAGTTTCCCTGTCTTGTTTCAGGAATTAATTTTTGTCTGGTCATACAGATAGTTGCTCTGTCTTGTTTTGAGAATTTAATTTGTGACCTGTTTGAAAATTGTTGATGATATTCGTCTGTTTGTAGACTTTACCTGAAAAGATAAAGAGTTAGTTGTATGCAATGTCATGATGTATGAAATGCATTCTGTAATGATGTTATCAAACTAAACGAGGGTGATATACGCGTTTCATATGCATATGCTATGATATTTGTAAATTATGTATGAATGTGGAATATCGTGGAAGCATATCGGCAACTTTATATAACATCTTTGGATGGGGAAAATAAACCCCTGACTGTTGTTGGGGATGAAAAATATGTGTAATATTCAATCTTGTCTAGAATATATCCGCTTGGAATTCCTACTTTTTGTTTGAGGAAAATCCGTTGGGGAATTTATTTCTTCTTGGGGAGAAGAGTTCAAGAACATTGGTCGCCCATCGCTCTATTGGGGAATTTAATTCTTATATACCCTGACTGGGGATAAAAGAGATGAATAACCTTCTGAGGCGCCGTTTGAGTGAGTTTTCGATATGGATGCCAACTCGTCTGGGGAGGATAAGATTAACTGATATCTGGTCTAGTTTCAGATTTCGTAGCAACTCACTGGGGATAGCAGCCTGGACTACCCTTTGCTAGAGAGGGGAATTTTTCCGATTATTTGCAGTAGTCAAAGGAATAGAATAAAGCTGGGGAGACTGGATTTGTTAGGGAAATAAACCCTGCTGCAGAAATAATCCCTGCTGGAGAAATACTCTGTTGAGGAAATTCTCTGCTGAGGAATATTTTGCAAGGGATTTTACAGTGTTGGAGAAATAAACTCAACTGGGGAAGAGAATTATTTTGAACTGTGTTGATGTCATAATCTCTGACAAAGATTGGGACTAGGTAGGTTGGAGACATTACCTGGGAAAAGATCATACTCCTTTGTATGCTAGGGGGATTTGCTGGTGAGTATGATTAGGGTATTTTAGACTTATAGGGAATGTGTCGAGTTTGTGAAGATGACTCTGTGGGGACTATTCCATAGAGGTTATTCTATGGGGATCTGTGGATGACTTGAATGTTATCCCGTCTCCTAGAGTCTTGAGTAAATACTTATTCTTGTTTTTATGCATATATTTGTTAACAGTAATCGTATTCATATGCATATGTTCATTCAATTTAGTCATTGGACGTTTTTGCAAACAAAACAGAAAAAGTAAAACAAAATTTGAAACGGTGTTTATATTGATAGTTTGCCTATAAACAGGAGATTGTTATACAGAGAGACAGAAATCCTAGTAAGAGGAAATGGTTGTGAAATGAAAGGAGTACAAAGTAAAACAAAATATATAGCTATGTGTAAATGATCTCGTCAGGTTTCAACTCCTCTATTGCCCCTATGTCTTCGAGCATCTCATCCCTTGTTATCGGAAGAAGTTGATTAAATTGATCGGTACCATTCGAACATGACGTTGATAATAAAGCTTGTTGTAAGTGATCCAACGGGAAATATTCGTACGCTTAATCCCTAATATTTTCCTGGAGATCCCTTTCGGGTTTTCAGTCCACCAGGATACCCTGTTTTTGCCAAGCCGCCTTTTCAGGTTTTCGACTTATCGGGTGTATAGTCTTTTATATTTATATCCCTTATTTTTGCTGGAACCCTTTTGGTTCGTCGGGATGCCCTTATTTTTTCCTAGGCCAGTCAACCTAGCAATCCCTTTTTTATGTGTAGTATCTTTTAACTATGTCTGTGTTCACAGGGTGTGGAAGATCTTCATCGTCCAGAGTAGTAAGTATCATAACACCGCCTAAAAATATCTTCTTGATCATGAATGTCTCTTTGTAGGTAGGGGTCCATTTTCCCCTAGGAACACTTCGCGGTAGGATTATGTGCTTTATTACCAAGTCCCCGACCTAATATACTCGATGCTTGACTTTCTTGTTGAAAGCTGTAATCATACGTTTTTGGTACATCTGACCATGACAGATAGTCGCAAGCCTTTTCTCATCAATCAGATTCAACTGGTCCAACCTAGTCTGAATCTATTCATCTTCGTCTAAATCAGCCTCCTTCATAATTCTCAGAGAAGGAACCTGAACATCGACAGGTAGGACAACCTCCATAACATAGACCAGAGAGAATGGGGTTGCCCCAGTTGATGTTCGTGCCGAAGTGCGGTAGCCATGAAGAGCAAATGGAAACATATCATGCCAATCTTTATACGTCAACCATCATTTTCTGTGTAATCATCTTAATGTTCTTATTGGCGGCTTCCGCTGCACCATTCATCTTCGGTCGATAGGGAGAAGAATGGTGGTGCTTAATCTTGAACTGCATGCAAAGTTCTGTGATCATAGTGTTGTTGAGATTGGTACCATTGTCTGTGATAATCCTTTCGGGGATGCCATACCGACAGATAAGGTTACTCTAAATGAACTAGGCGACAACATTCTTAGTAACAAAGGAAAACGAGGCTGCTTCAACCCACTTTGTGAAGTAATCAATGGAAACAAAGATGAACCGATGTCCGTTTGAAGCATTAGGCTTGATTTCTCAAATCATATCAATGCCCCACATTACAAATGGCCAAGGAGCAGTCAAGACATTCAGAGGTACTGAAGGCACATGTACTTTGTCGGTGTAGATCTGACACTCGTGACAAGTTCATGAGTGGTGATGGCAGTCAGTTTCCATAGCCGACTAATAATATCCCACCCTCAGAATATTCTTAGCCATAGTATGTCCACTGGAGTGAGTACCGAAGATACCTTCGTGCATATCTTCCATAATTTTCTCCGCTTCCTTCTTGTCTAGACAATGAAGCAGAGTCGAATCATGATTGCGTTTGTATAGAACCCCGTTACTCAGTAAGAACTTGGCTGAGAACCTTCGTAGGAATTTCATGTTGTTGATAGATGCCCCCTCGGGGTACTCTTGAGCCTTAAGGTATCTTTTCACTTCATGAAACCAAGGATTCTCTTCTATTCCGTCAGTGTCAACTTCATAGCAATGTGCAGGTTCGTCTAGCCTTTCAATTGTAATTATGGGAGCCCCATTATCCCATCTGACCTTGAACATAGATGACATGGTAGCTAACGCGTCTGCCAACTGATTCTCTTCTCGTGGGATGTGCTCAAAAGTGATCTCTTCGCAGTACGAAATTAAGGCCAGCACATGCTCTCTATAAAAAATGAGGTTCGGATGCTTCATATCCCAATCTCCCTTAATCTGGATGATCACCAGGGCTGAGTCCCCGTATACGCTCAAGTACTTGATTCTCGGGTCAATAGCAGCTTTAATGCCCATGATACACGCTTCGTATTCAGCATTGTTGTTGGTACAATCAAAGTATAATCTGGTAGTGAAGGGCGTATCGCAACCCTGAGGAGAGATAGTTACAACTCTAATTATGTTTCCAAGTGCATTAGAAGCTCCATCGAAAACCATAGTCCATCGGGATCCTGGCTCAGGTCCTTCATACGGTCCAGGTTCTTCACAATCTATAACTAGCATAATCTTCTCGTCCTGAAATTCAAAATTCATAGATTGGTAGTCGTCTACGGCTTGATGAGCCAAATGATCTGCCAGTACATTCCCTTTGATTTCTTTTTGAGTGGTGTACTAAATGTCATATTATGTCAAGACCATTTGCCATCAAGCTATTCTTCCGGAGAGTGCGGGCTTCTCGAACATGTATTTGACGGGATCCATTTTAGAGATCAATAAAGTAGTAAGGGTCAACATATATTGTCTTAGTCAGTGAGCAGCCCATGCCAAAACGCAACAAGTTTTCTCGAGCAGTGAGTATCTTACTTAACAGTCGGTAAACTTTTTGCTAAGGTAGTATATTTCATGCTCTTTTTGACTAGACTCATTATGTTGGCCCAGTACACACCCCACTGAATTATCTATCACTGTTAGATACATGATTAGAGGTCTTCCTTCAATTTGTGGCATCAGAATTGGAGGTTCTTATAGATACTTCTTGATTTTGCCAAAAGCTATTTGATAATCGTTGTTCCATTTCACTACCTTATCCTTCTTCAGCAACTTGAAGATCGGCTCACAAGTAGTAGTCAAGTGAGAAATGCATCGGGCAATACAATTCAGTCGTCCCAAGAAACCTCTGACTTCCTTCTCGGCACGGGGAGTAGGAATTTCTTGAATGGCTTTGACTTTTGCAGGGTCAACTTAAATACCTTTACCATTGATAATAAAACCCAGGAGCTTACCGAATCTCACCCCAAAGGTTCACTTGTTCGGATTCAATCTCAGCTTGTAATTTTTTCAGCTTCTGAAACAAATTATTTAGATGGTCAAGATGTTCTTCTTTAGTCTGAGATATGGCTATCATGTCATTAACATAAACCTCGATCTCGTGATGGATCATATCATGGAACAGAGCTACCATAGCATGCTGATATGTTGCGTCGGTGTTCTTTAACCCAAAAGGCATAACTTTGTAGTCGAAAGTGCCCTACTATGTGACGAAGGTAGTTTTCTCCATGTCTTCAGGTGCCATATTGATCTAATTATATCCTGAGAAACCATCCATGAAGGAGAATACCTTGTGTTAAGCGGTGTTATCAACCAGAACATCAATGTGTAGGAGCAGGAAGTCATCTTTAGGGCTCTCCCTATTCAGATCCCTGTAGTCTACAGACATGCGTACTTTTCTGTCTTTCTTTGAGACTGGTGTAGTGGTAGAAATATTTAAGACTAAGCCATTGGATTGACTAGACTTACATAGATCAAAATAAAAATCGCCACCGCGCTTTATTGTTTCCAAAGGAATGGGAAAAGAGAGAATAACCCAAAAGAGGGGGGGAAAGATTCAAGGTAAGGGGGTTGGTTATGAAAAAGGAAGGTATTAGCACCTTAAACATCTACGGTATTCCGAAATAACCTCTTTGTAAAAAATCTGTATATTTTGGCTATAAAATGTTGTATGAAAAATAAATGGTGGAGGTGAGAAAAGAAGTATATTTTATTTATGATTTTTTTGCACCCACCGTGGTTGTGAACCTTTAGTTCCTATGTACCACCTTTCGTGCAATAGGGGATCAGGGTACACGTATTTCATCTTTTAAAAGTTTTAAAACACAAGTGTGTTGGTTAATTTTATGAGATAAGACATCATCGTCATTGTCCGTGTGGAAAACATACTTACTGCCCACAATTATGAGAAAGTAGAATTTGCATCATCTCAAAGTGGAGGATATGGCTTGGATTTTAAAATCAACAAAACCTCACTCAACACCCAAGTGGAAAATATCTCTCTTCACTACATATTGTAGAAGTATAGTTGTTTGCATCACTACAAGGATTGACAAGAGTCTGGTCTTTTGAGAAAGGTTTTAAAATAAAAAGCCAAAGTGGCGAAATGATTTGAAATGATATTGAATTACTTTTAGTCTTCTCACAAAAAAATTTCAAGGTATTATTAAGTTGATTGAAATTTGTTTATAAAAAAAAAGTTTTGAAAATGCATGGACCTAAGTCCAAGTTTATTATGAAAATAGTTCAAGTTTCAAAACAAGAAGAGTTTTCAAAATGAGGAAGATGATTTTTGAAATTAAAGAAGATGGGAGGATAAGAAGAGAATATCCTAAAGCACAAGGTAAAAGCTAGGGATAAGGACCATCTAACCAGCAAGAAGCCAATATTTGATATTATGAGTCAAGATAGAATTCCCATTCCTTGGATTGGAACCAAGCAAGCAAAGATACTAGACCTCTTGAGAAAAACCAAACTTCAAGTGTATTAAGTCTTCACAAAAATTGTGCAGAGTAACAGCTGTATACGGGTGAATTCTAGATTACAAACAAAGAGTGTAATCGTGATAACCTGCACATAAAAACAAACAAACAACCCAATGTCTTAAGGTAAACCTCAAGAACTTCAGACAAAATATCAATTAAGGTCACAAGGTCTCCAAGATAGGCTAAGGTTTCTAACCCTAAGTCCAAGAAGTCCAATGCTCCATAATGCCATGGATAGTAACCAAATAGTCCAAGTATCATTAAAGCCTATTTAGGGTTCATGTTGATTATTAGGTGTCTTGAAAAAAGGAAAAAAAAGGCTCAAGTGAGCAAAATAAATATAACAATGATATAAATGCTCAAGTGAGAAAAATACAAATAACATGAAATGTAATGCTTAAAGTAAATGGTACAGAAGGCATAAAAAATAAAAGCATAAAGTGAAACAAATTAATAATTAGTGGTTAGTTGGATGACCATCTTGAAACTTGCATTTGGAACTCATTAGAGGATTAGTAGAACCAAAGCCTCCACACAACAAGTTGCATTTGCTTTTTGTCAAGTATATCATCCATTTTGGAATCCTCAAGAGTATCATGTAATGATTAACGATGTTTAAGTGATCCGCGTTGACCAAAATTGATGAAGATCCATTAGAGGATTGGTAGAACCAAAGCCTCCACACAATAAATCTCAAAGTTATTGGATCAAAGAGATCAAATTAACATATTTGGGCTTGCAAACATAGGTTTGGGCCACAAATGATCATTTATTTGAATCGGGACAAAATTTAGCGCTATGTTAAGCAATTGTAAGTGAACTTATATAGACGTCACACCTATTTTGAGGTCGGTCAATAACAATCTATGCACCATTTGTTTTAAGACATGATATTATGATCATGCTCCAATAACACTCAGTGCAATAAGAAAGGGATAAGATGAAGAGGAATGGGGAAGAATATACAAACCATATTTGAATTAAATTTTAATCAAACTATTATTAAAATTATTCATCAATTTTTATGGAGTTAAGCTCAACACCATGGATCCAATGATGTTAACAAAGTTCATAATCAAAAATTCAACCAAAGATTATCCAGAAAATAATCACAAAATAATATTGCATTTAATATATACATTAAAAAGGTTTTAGAATGTTTTAAAATAGAAATAAAAGAGAAAAATATCAACTATATTCAAATTAATCAAGAAATAAAAAGTAAGACCATAGAAAAATCAGAAAAGGACTCAAATATTTTTATAAAAATTTTGGTAATTTTTTAAAGTCAGAGACTATTTTTAAAATTAAAAGAAATGAGTAAAATAAACCAAAAATGATTAAAAATAATAACAAAGTCAAAAATAAAAAATAAATGAGGTCACCAAATAAAGTGAAAATTGTGAAAAAATTGTGAAAAAATAAAAATCAGAAAGAGAAAAATCAAAAACACAATAAAATTATGAAAAAATAAAAATTAGAAAGAGAAAAATCAAAAATATTTTTCATAATTTTTTCATATTTTTCGGACTAAAATTGAATTTTCTATGATTGTTTGAAGTTTAAAACAATTAAATATAAAAATCAGAAAATAAAATAAAAACCAAAAAGACGTGGACCAATGGATGAGAATCAAAACGCGTTAGTAATCAAATCCAAGGGATCTGGTGCACTGTGCATATCATGGTTATTAGTGAATAAAGCACTGAATCGTTAATTAAATCAGAAATTCAAAAAAACAAGTGGCGCGCCTTCATTGTTTGAAAGATGACACGTTAGTCATCTTCAACCTCCAGCCAACGTAAATTGTAGGTCTCTCAAACTGTAAAATCAGAAGCTCAGACCTATGCCATTCGGTTCGTCTCTTCAAGACGAAGACAATCACACCTTCGCGACAAATTTATATAAATTGTAGCTCAAGCAAATTGGAAGGAAAGTTTTGAAAAGGGATTTGAAATTTTATGGTCAAAACGTGTTTCCAGATAAAAGTAAGTGTTGCGACTAGAATCAGGGCATGGAAAGTATAACAATGATATCAAAGTTTTGAAAAATTGATGGAGAAATCTACCTATTGAAGTTGAGTTGCAGAGCTCTGAAACTGGACTTCTATGGAGCAATATAGGGCACGATTCTTGAAGGTAATTCTAAGGTTAGCTTCAAGGAAGGTGAATTGATATAAAAATTAGATTGGAAAAGGCTTGAATACTGATTATGAAGTTACAGAAAATTGGGTTATGGAGCAAGTTTGGCAGGGTGATTCTGGTTATTCAAGCTTGAGAAAATGAATGGGATAGTTCATGTATTTATAGGAGAAGTAAATGGGATCAAAAGGAAGAGTGAATGATACATTTTTGAAGGGAATTCGTGTGAATCTGATGCACGAGTGAAGTGTGATCTTATTTTCACCAAAACTTATCCAATCTTTGTGTTTTGAGGTGCTAAACGCTTCTGGCAAGTTTGTTAATCAAGTTTAAATCAAAAACACGCATAAATCTTGCGATTAGAAGCCACGTTATGGATTTCAAAATTCTGACTTGGTGAGAAATTCAGTTCCAAGTTACCAATTTCAAAACAATTGCATTTCAACTCAAGGGTTCTTTGGGCTTGATTCTCGGTGATCTAGAAAGATAAGGTTACAAGCTTTGTAATGGAAAAATAATGGAATCAAATGGATGCTTGAGCTGAAATTTGCATTGAGTCAAAGTTGGGGAAAAAAGGTTGACTTTCCATACTTAGAAATATTTCAAAATTTTCTTCAAAAGTGACCTATAATGTTTTGCATCCAAACATGGCCTTCCACTTAGAATTTTCTCTCGACCAAAAAAATATGGCATGAAATAGACCTCTTTAATGACATTTTCAAACTTGAACCATTCAAAATCTCCAAAAGTTGAGAGAGTTATGAATTGTTGAAGTTGGAAAAAAAATCATGAAATGACCTATAATATTTTGTATCCTTAGGGCATCTTCCATCCATTTTCTCACTTTTCACATAAAAGAAGGTATAAAGTTCACATCCTCAAGATCATTATGGAAAAATATTGGGCTCAAGTTGATAAAAATTGACCAAGATATGATCATTTGAAGTCGCACATGGGAAGTTGGGGGTTCATCTGGAGGCTTATAATCTTTCTTCATCATCAAACTTCTTCCACATGAAAGCTCCTAGAAACTTTTGAAGTGATTTTTTAATAACACTTTGAAGAGAAGTATGTCTTTGGAATCACTCAAATATACCAAAAGATGAGCAAGATATACTTCTTTGAAGTTTAAAACCCTAGCTCCTAGATCAAGAAAATGCTTTGAGGAACTTTGACAATTTTGAAAAACCTTCTTGTACCAAAACTTTTTCTTTGTAGATAAAAGTTGTTGAGGATGATAATGAGAACTCATAGCAACCAAAACCACTTCCATATCTTGATAATTGAGAGAAATATGCACTTGTGACCAATGGGAACAAGACCTTGTCCAACCATAATAGTTTCTTCCATCAACCCCTTGTTCTTTTGGATCAATTTGATAACTTTCAAATGTGATGAACCAAAATAAACCTTGCCATGCCATTTCTTCCAAAACAACTTCAATGGTGAGGTTTGAAGTTCGCAAGTTTTATTGACTAGGGCATGGAAGTAAACTCATGAACCCATGGTTCAACTTGATAAGCCATATTGCCTTTACCTACATTATTAACAAGTAAGACGAACCAACATTGTATTTTATTAATCAAAAGGAAAATCAAGACAAAACATTCATGATCACAAAAGAAAACAATTCAAGGTGCTTGGTGATTCCTCAAAGAGCAAAGCTAAAGATAGGGAGGAGAACCAAAAGCCCTAATGTGATCTTGTTGTGATTGAATCAACATGGTATGATGAAGGGATCTTAGGGGAAAATATTGGCGTATAACAACTTCCCTTATTTAAGTCTCTTCTATCTGGAGAAACGAAGGTTAAAAATCTTCGTGTCGACGCGATCGAAGATAATTAAATATAAAACAAACCCTATTTTTGGCCCTAAGATGCCATGCAATGTTTATGAATATGAATGCACATGAACAACTTCAAAGGGATGCAAAACACCACTGGGGATGTAACAAAGGAGATAAAGAAATAAAAGAGAAACCCGACCAGGAAAATAAATCACTGGTGGATCAAAAGACCTAACTCATAGAGGATGTAAAAAGTCAAAGGATACACCAACTTTTACCGAAGGCGAAACTACCAACATTCACTGAGGATAGAAAGAGGAAATAAATAACAACACAGATGTTTACTAACAGTGAGGTACCAATGTTTACTGAGGGTAGAAGGAAAATAAATATCATAGCACCGATGATCACTGACGATTAACTACTAACATTCACTGAGGGTAGAAAGAGAAAACATATCATAGCATCGTCATTCACTGACAATGAACTACCAACGTTCACTAAGTGTAGCAAAAATATAACAATCACCAACTTTCACTGGTGGTGGACTACCAACTTTCACTGAAGGTAGAAAGAGAAAATATATCATAGCATCGCCGTTCACTAACGATGAACTACCAACATTCACTGAAGGTAGCAAAAAGATAACAATCACCAACTTTCACTAATGGTGACCTACCAACTTTCACTAAAGGTAAAAACATAAAATATCATAGCATCGCCGTTCACTGACGATGAACTACCAACGTTCACTGAAGGTTGCAAAAAAGATAACAATCACCAACTTTCACTGAAGGTGACCTACCAACTTTCATTAGAGGTAGAAATAGAAAACATTATAGAACCGTCGTTCACTGACGATGAACTACCAACGTTCACTGAAGGTAGAAAAAAGATAACAATCACTTACTTTCATTGATGGTGACCTACCAACTTTCACTGAAGGTAGAAAGAGGAAATATCATAGCATCTCCATTCACTGACGATGAACTACCAACATTTACTGAGGGTAGAAAAAAGATAACAATCACCAACTTTCATTGATGGTGACCTACCAACTTTCACTGAAGGTAGAAAGAAAAATATATCATAGCATCGTCGTTCACTGACGATGAACTACCAACGTTCACTGAAGGTAGAAAAAAGATAACAATCACCAACTTTCATTGGTGGTGACCTACCAACTTTCACTGAAGGTAGAAAGAGAAAATATCATAGAATCATCGTTCACTGACGATGAACTACCAATGTTTACCGAGGGTAGCAAAAAGATAACAATCACCAACTTTCACTGACGGTGACCTACCAACTTTCACTTAAGGTAGAAAGAAAATATATACCATAGCATCACCGTTCACTTACGATGAACTACCAACGTTCACTGAAGGTAGAAAAAATATAACAATCACAGACTTTCACTAATGGTGACCTACCAACTTTCACGGAAGGTAGAAAGAGAAAATATATCATAGCATCACCGTTCACTGACGATGAACTACCAACGTTCACTTAAGGTAGCAAAAAGATAACAATCACCAACTTTCACTGATGGAGACCTACCAACTTTCACTGAAGGTAGAAAGATAAAAGATATCATAGCATCACCGTTCATTGACTATGAACTACCAACGTTCACTGAAGGTAGCAAAAAGATAACAATCACCAAATTTCACTGATGGTGACCTACCAACTTTCATTGATGGTAGAAAGAGAAAATATCATAGCATCGTCGTTCACTGACGATGAACTACAATGTTCACTGAAGGTAGCAAAAAGATAAAAATCACCAACTTTCACTGATGGTGAGCTACCAAGTTTCACTGAAGGTAGAAAGAGAAAATATCATAGCATCGCCGTTTACTGACGATGAACTACCAACATTTACTGAGGGTAGAAAAAAGATAACAATCACCAACTTTCACTGATGGTGACCTACCAACTTTCACTGAAGGTTGAAAGAGAAAATATATCATAGCATCGTCGTTCACTGACGATAAACTACCAACATTCACTGAAGTTAGCAAAAAGATAATAATCACCAACTTTCACTGATGGTTACCTACCAACTTTCACTGAAGGTAGAAAGAGAAAATATCATAGCATCTCCATTCACTGACGATGAACTACCAACGTTTACTAAGGGTAGCAAAAAGATAACAATCACCAACTTTCACTGAAGGTAGAAAGAGAAAATATATCATAGCATCGCCGTTCACTGACGATGAACTACCAACGTTCACTGAAGGTAGCAAAAAGATAACAATCACCAACTTTCACTGATGGTGACCTACCAACTTTCACTGAAGGTAGAAAGAGAAAATATATCATAGCATCGCCATTCACTGACGATGAACTACCAACATTCACTGAAGGTAGCAAAAAGATAACAAGTTTTCTCCTAAAATTCTGGCGTTTCACCTAAAACGGGTCTCAACTTCTTCTTTAACCAAGGCATTCTGCCTGGAAAGGGTAATGTGTAAGCTGTCTCAAATAAAGAGACTACCACTTACAAAGATTTATTAACGAACTGTCTATATAATATTGAACGGCTAACTATCCACTGGAATAATTTGACAACGAACTGCAAACTATTCACTCGTAGAGAAGATAGCAAAAAAAGTAACGTCGACTTTTACGGGGAAATACAAGTTGCTCAAATAAAGAGACCTGCTACTTGCTATTATGGAGAATAGTAAAATGACTTCATGGGGAAAAATATGGTTTCTTGGGGAAAGATATATGACTTCCTGGGGAAATGCCGACATATTCCTACTGGGGAAATAAAGTCTTCTCGTGCAAAATAAATGCACATTCTCAAACCAAAACTCGAAGCTTGCAGAAATCCAAAGTAATAATATTGTTGGGAAACAAAGATTCAATCCAGAAATATACAGGAGTAAAACGGCCTACCAAAATACATTCTTTGAGAAATAAACTCAAGAGGGAAACCCAAATCGTCCAGACAAAGAGCTGTGTAGGAAGGCTAAAGCAAAAAATCTTCCATGAGGGATAACTTAGTGGGGAAATTGAAAGAATATACACTTTCTGCTTATGGATGACACTCTATTAGGGAGAGGATAACACAAATCTATAAAATAGGGTAATATGTCAACAAAATATTAACGAATGTGAATAAGCAATGATTTGCTAAATTTAACTATGTATGGTGTATGTATGAATGTACGAATGTTATTATGTATATGCTGACAAAATAAACATATAATACTGGGGATAAACAAACAAAACCAACTCGAACACCCACAACACTCGGCCTAATCACATTCAAGACGATCATCCCAAAAGAAAATAAGCACCAGCTGCAGAAACAAAGTCCTACTGCATGGCGTAACTTTACTGGGGGAAAAAATAATATAGCGATAAAACAGTACAGATACAGGGATATAACATCCTTCTCCAGGCTTCACCAGGGAGTAGCACTCAGACTTCGACGGGGAAATAAATATTTTCAAATGTAGCACTTCTACTAGAGATTTGCAAAACTGATTTCGAATAAGGCAGATGGACACCAAATCGTCAAAACATTCACTAGGGAATTCAGGTCCACCTTAAAGGAGAAAAACATACATACTTCACTACGGGAGATAATGCTTCATCATCAAGACATTTATTGGGGACTTCGTGCTGACTTCATTGGGGAGGTCAACACCACATCATCAAGGGGAAACCAATATATGTTCTTCACTGGGAAACCAAAGATACGTGCTCTTCGAGATTAATTATTGCACCAACTTCTCTGGGGAGAAAATACTTCTAACAAATGAGCGAAGCCTTCACCGGAGAATCTTGGATTGAGTCTTCATATCATGCAAACTCAGAAAAGAAGAAAAATGAACCAAGACTTGACTGCGGACACTGGAGTCACAAACCCAATACAGCGAAAACGTCCTGAGTAAACCTTCTCGGGGGAAACAAAAACTTCTCAAAACTACTGGAGTTCTTCCATTCCTTGGATCACCATTTTTTGTTTTCATCTTGAATCACAAAATCTAAAGTAAAAGTAAATTGTAAATTCTTTTTTTGAAAAACAATTTTGTTATTTAATCTGTTTGCTTTGAAAATTCTCATCAATAATAAATGGAGTCTTTGCAAGCTAAATAAAATAAGAAATACAAAGAATTGGGTAAAAGCTCAAATTTTATTGATAGAATGGTAGTTTGCGAATGGCGAGACTCCATGAATGATTACAAAGTTCGGAAAATGGTAATATATAATGGAAAAGATACATTGAGATACAATGACCACTATCCCCTCTAACAACTTTTGAAATCCTGAGAAGCAACTTCCATTGAAGTACGATGAGGATTCGAGAAGATTGTTGCTTCAATGATCAAGTCTTGTCTGATGTAGTTACTTTCCAAGAAAGTCCCTAACTTTTTCCTAAGCTTCCCTTGCGGGTTTTCAACTTAGCGGTAAATTTATTCTGTTTATGTCTCTAATTTTTTCCTAGACCTCCCTTTCGGGTTTTCGGCCTACCGAGACGCTCTTTTTTGCCTAAGCCTCCCTTTGGGGTTTTCAACTTAGCGAGCTGTTCTTTTATTTCTTTAGCCGAAGTGTTTCTTGACTGCATCAACGTTCATGGGACGTGGGAACTCCTTGCCATCCATAGTTTCAAGAATTAACGCACCTCCAGAGAAGGCTTTCTTGACAACATATGGGCCTTCAAAATTGTAAGTCCACTTGCCCCTAGAATTAGAGTTAAAAGACATGATCTTCCTGAGCACGAGGTCGCCTTCTCCGAATTCACGAGGGTTGACCTTCTTATCAAAAGCTTTCTTCATTCTCTTCTGGTATAACTGCCCATGACACAAAGCCGTCATTCTCTTCTCTTCGATCAAATTCAATTGGTCAAACCTGTTCTGGACCCATTCAGCCTCTGACAACTTGGTTTCCATTATCACATGCAAAGAGGGAATCTCAACCTCGATTGGGAGTACCGCTTCCATTCCATACACAAGGGAGAACGGGGTTGTCCTGTTGAAGTGCGGACAAATGTCTGATATCCATGCAAAGCAAAAGGGAGTATTTCATGCCAATCTTTATAAGTAACAATCATCTTCTGGTTGATCTTCTTGATATTCTTATTAGCAGCTTCAACAACCCCATTCATCTTTGGCCTTTACGAAGATGAGTTATGATGTACAATCATGAATTCCTCACAAAGTTCTGTCATCATCTTGTTGTTCAGATTCGAGCCATTGTCGGTGATAATTCTTCTCGGCACACCATACCAACATATAAGATTATTCTTAATGAAGCGCACAACCACCTGCTTGGTAACGTTAGCATATGAAGCAGCTTCCACCCATTTGGTGAAGTAATCAATTGCTACCAAGATAAAACGGTGACCATTTGAAACTTTGGGTTCTATCATCCCAATCATGTCAATATCCCACTTAGAGAAGGGCCACGGGGAAAAAATTACATTGACAAGTGTCGGAGGCACATGAACCTTGTCCGCCTAAATCTGGCATTTATGACACTTCTTTGCAAATTTGTAACAGTCAGATTCCATTATCAGCCAAGAGTAACCGGCCCTTAGCATCTTTTTAGCCATTGAATGTCCATTGGCGTGAGTGCCAAATGATCCTTCATGAACCTCATGCATCAACATGTCTGCTTCGTGTCTATCCATGCATCTGAGCAGGACCATGTCATAATTTCTCTTGTACAACACATTTTCACTGAGGAAGAAACTGTGAGCCAATCTTCTCAATGTCTTTTTATCTTTATTCGATGCACCAATCGGGTATTCCTGAGTCTGAATAAAATGCTTAATATTATAATAGCAAGGTTTCTCATCTGCTACCTCTTCTATTGTAAACACATGAGCGGGCCTATCCAGTCGCCGAACCATAATTTGAGGTATATCATTCCAAGTATTCACTTGATACATAGAAGCCAGAGTTGCCAGAGCATCTGCCATTTTATTTTCATCTCTAGGGATGTGATGAAATTCAACTTTATTAAAGAAGGGTAACAATCTTCTAGCATAATCTTTGTAAGGGATCAAGCCAGAGTGACGAATATCCCACTCTCCTTTAATATGATTTATTACCAAAGCTGAATCACCATACACATCTAGAATTTTAATTCTGAGATCAATAAGTTCCTCGAGACCCATGATGCAAGCCATGTATTCTGCCATATTATTAGTACAATCAAATGTCAACCTTGCAGTAAAAGGAATGGGTGATACATGTGGAGTGACAATCACAGCACCAATTCCTTTACCATAAGCATTCACAACTCCATCAAATATCATGCTCCAGCGAGATTCAGGATCAGGACCTTCCTCAGAAAATGGTTCATCACAATCTTTCACTTTCAGAAACATCACATCCTCATTGGGGAAATCATACATCACAGACTGATAATCATCCACTGGTTGGTGAGCAAGATAATCTGTCAACACGCTGCTTTTAATAGCTTTTTGAGTGTTGTATTTGATGTCATATTCAGATAACAGCATATGCCAGCGGGCAATTCTCCCAGTAAGAGCAGTCTTTTCAAAAATGTACTTGATTGGATCCATTTTGGAGATCAATCAAGTAGTGTGATTCAACATATACTACTGCAAACGTTTTTCTGCCCAGGCCAGAGCACAACATGTCTTTTCCAGCATGGAATACCGTGACTTACAATCAGTAAACTTTTTACTGAGATAACAAATGGCACACTCTTTCTTCCCTATTTTAACTTGTTGTCCCAGAATATAGCCCATGGAATTATCTAACACTTTCAGATACATAATCAATGGTCTTCCTTCAACAAGAGGGAGCAAGATAGGAGGTTCAAGCAAATATTCTTTAATACTTTAAAATTCCTTTGGCAATCATCTGTCCATACACAACCTTGATCTTTCTTTAACAACTTAAAGATCGATTCACACGTTGCAGTCATGTAGGAAATGAATCTGGAAATATAATTCAAACTCCCGAGGAACCCTCTGACTTGCTTTTCAGTTCTCGGTGCTGGAATTTCTTGAATTGCTTTGACTTTATCAGGGTCAACTTTAATTCCTTTCTGGCTAACAATGAAACCCAACAATTTCCCTGACCGAACACCGAAGGTACATTTATTTGGATTCAAGCGGAAACGATACTTCCTCAAACGCTGAAACAACTTCAACAAATCTTCTACATGCCCTTCTTCAGTCTGGGATTTAGTAATCATATCATCAACATATACCTCAATTTCCTTGTGCATCAGATCATGGAATAGGGTTGTCATAGCCCTCTAGTACGTTGCACCAGCGTTCTTCAACCCGAAGGGCATCACTCTGTAACAGAATGTTCCCCAGGGTGTGATAAACGTTGTTTTTTTCCATGTCCTCGAGCGCCATTCTTATTTGATTATACCCGGAAAATCCATCCATGAACGAGAAAATTTTGAATTTTGTTGTGCTATCCACTAACATATCAATGTGTGGCAATCGAAAATCATCTTTTCGAGTAGATTTATTTAGATCTCTGTAATCTATACACATGAAAACTTTTCGTCTTTCTTCGGTACTGGGACAATATTGGCAATCCACTGAGGGTACACTGATGTCACAAGAAATCCGACATTATTCTGCTTTAGAACTTCCTCTTTGATCTTCACTGCCATATCTGGGTGAGTTCTTCTCAACTTCTATTTGATTGGCAGACACTCTGGCTTCAGCGGAAGATGGTGATCTACAATATATGTATCTAGACCAGGCATATCCTGGTAAGCCCAAGCAAAAATATCCACATATTCTTTCAACAACTCAATCAACCTACTCTTCACATCAGGATGCAGCAATGCTCTAATCTTGACTTCTTTCGGATCTTCTTCTGAACCCAAATTGATTACTTCCAATGGCTCTTTGTTTGGCTTAATGGCATTCTCCTCACGCTCAAGCAACCGTGAGACCTCTTCTGGAATCTCATCATAGTCTTCTTCTTCAGCCCCATACACAGGACATTCAAACTTGGGAGAGGGTGAAGGGTCATTGTATTCAACAGGTTTTTTAATTAATCTGCACATATGATTTATGATTGCTTTTAGAAACTGACACATATAACAAGTGATCATGCAGATAAAATTTAAATTATTATTTATTTTGAAAGGTTTTTTCTGATTACCATTTTCCAAGAAAAAAGCAGAAAATAAAAACATAATTTGGGAAACAAAGACAACTTTTATTATTGATTTTAAAAGTCACAACAAACAGATAAGCCCATATAATATAATACTTTCACCTTGGGCAGAGTGAAAGTTTTTCAAAAAGATTAACAAAAACAAATTATTTTGAAACATGTATGCAAGAGGGAACATCAATGGTGATCCAGTTCTGAACCCTAACTCCATGCGTAACATAATTTGGTATTTTTGGCTCTGCTTCATCTTCCACAATGGCATTAATCCCGAAAACAGCTGGATAAAGATAACCCCCGCTACAGAAGATGTCTTGATACTTTCCTGTAGTAGACTTCAGCTTCATGCTCTTACATTTATCATTCTTCACAGAGAACCCCAATCCAGATCTATTCTTGTTTACAGGTGGATCCACAATCTGTCCCCAAACTTCACTATGGCCATTACGTATAACCTGTTGCGCATCCTTAAACGAAACCATAGAATTCCCATTTCCTCTTATGTTGTCAATGGATCTAGCTTGGAACTGGGTTCCAACAACAGCTTCATATGCCTCCACAATTTGGAAAGAGGATAAATGAGATATCAATAAGGCATGTTCTCCATTTATAATTATCACTTTTCCTTTACGTACAAACTTCAACTTCTGGTGTAAAGTCGAAGTGACAGCCCCTGCCTCATGTATCTACGGTCGTCCCAGCAAGCAGCTATAAGCGAGTACAATATCCATGACCTGGAAAGTAATCTGAAATAAATGTGGGCCTATGTGAATAGGAAAGTCCACTTCACCAATAACAGATTTCCTTGATCCATCAAACGCTTTTACAATAATTCCACTTGGGCGCATGGGCATTCCTTGATATTTCAACTTCATAAGAGTTCTCCTCGGTATAACATTTAATGCGGATCCATTATCAATCATCACATTGGATAGTGAATCATTCTGGAAATTCATAGAGATATAGAGGACCAGGTTGTGATTTCTTCCTTCATCGGGTAATTCATCATCGCAGAAACTCAGGTTATTACATGACGTAATGTTCCCCACTATGCTGTTGAATTGGTCTACAGGAATATTACTTTCTACAAAAGCTTGGTCCAATACCCTCATCAAAGATTATCTGTGAACAGGGGAGTTCATCAATAAAGCTAAGATATATATTTTTGAAGGAGTCTGCAGTAGCTGATCCATAATTCTGTAGTCGCTCATCTTGATTATCTTCAAAATATCAACAACCTCCTTCTCTAGCGTAGCTCCACTAGATTCACCCACTGCCTTCCTGGGTTCAACATTTTCAAGAATTTTCTTTCCCGTACTAACATCCCCACGAACAACTGGTGCAAATACACGACCACTACGGGTCATTCTGCTAGTCTCAGCAATATTTCCAACATTAGGCATTGGCTGGATGGGAACTTCGACACCATCCTCTAAGATTGTAGCATTATTTTTGTAGGGTACAACCTTATCTAACTTGTAGGGGACATGATCCGGCAAACTAATCACCAATGAAGTAATAGCTGGCTTGCTATGATACTCAACTTCAAAATGGGCAGGTGCAATAAAACAAGGCACAATAACGTTTACTCCTTCTTCAACATAATCAGTCATTACAGAGTCATCTCTGGAAAACAAATCCTCATCTGAGGAGAAATACTCATCTGCAAAGGCATACTCATCATCTGACTCTTCTTTAGCCAAACAATCCTCAATCATATCCACTTCATGGTAACCATTCCTTTGACCTGTAACCTTGATGGTTCCATTATCCAACAACAACTGAACACGTTTCCTTACAATTGAACATCCTCGGGAGTCCTGGCATCAAATTCGGCAAGATCCATACTAGTGTTCCACCTGACCAGCCATGTGGCAGAAAGTAGCGTGCAACCGCACAAGGTCCTCATTCATATGCTCCACATAAAAAATTTTGAACTTGCTAGGACATCCAGAAATACTGTCGAACATCAAAACGGAAGTCGAAAGACTGCTGAAGTGCAAATTCATACGAGCTACGAGGTATGTCAAATGGATTGCAAACATTGTGCCAGTGATTAAGAAAAATGGTACATTGAGGGTGTGCATAGATTTCAGAGATTTGAATGTTGCTACACCCAAAGATGAATATCCTATGCCTGTGGCGGAAATGCTAGTCGATTATGCCGCTGGCTATGAGTACCTGAGTATGCTCGATGGTTATTCAGGATATAATCAAATATTCATTGCTGAAGAAGATGTGTCGAAAACAGCTTTTCGATGCCCCGGGGCTTTAGGCACTTACGAGTGGGTAGTGATGCCTTTTGGCCTAAAGAACGCTGGGGCAACATATCAGCGAGCGATGAACTCTATCTTCCATGATTTTATTAACACTTTTATGCAAGTATATATTGATGACATTGTTGTAAAATCTGTTTCCAGGAAGAACCATATAGACCACCTTCGACAATCATTCGAAAGAATGAGAGAACATGGTCTGAAAATGAACCCTTTGAAGTGTGCATTCTGTGTAAAAGCTGGAGATTTCTTGGGCTTCGTCGTCCACAAGAAAGGAATCGAAATCAACCAGAACAAGACGAAGGCAATTCTGGAAGCGAAAGTGCCAGCGAACAAAAAGGAACTGCAATCTCTGCTAGGCAAGATAAATTTCTTGAGGAGATTCATATCTAACCTAAGTGGGAAAGCTCAAGCCTTTTCACCCTTACTTCGATTGAACAAAGAAAGATTCGAATGGGGGCAAGAGAAACAAGAAGCCTTCGACAAAATCAAAGGGTATCTCACAAAGCCACCTATTTTGGTGCCTCCTTGCAGCAACAGGAGTATGAGACTGTACATAGCTGCATCCGACAAAACTTTGGGAAGCATGTTAGCCCAAGAAGATGAAGATGGCGTCGAAAGACCCATTTACTATCTTAGTAGAGTTTTGAACGATGCAGAAACTAGATATAGCGAAGTTGAAAAATTATGTCTATGTCTTTATTTCTCTTGTACAAAGCTCAAACGATATATAAAACCAGTTGATGTGTATGTTTCGTCTCATTTTGATGTTTTCAAGTACATGTTGTCGAAACCCATCCTGCACAGCCGAATTGGCAAGTGGGCGCTAGCGTTAACTGAGTACTCCTTGACCTTTATGCCTCTTAAGGCAGTGAAAGGACAAGTGGTGGCAGACTTTATAGTCGATCACTCAATTCAGGTTGAGAATATAAATTATGTGGAGATAGAGCCTTGGAAATTCTACTTCGATGGTTCCAGCCATAAAGATGGAATAGGAGTAGGGGTCTTGATTATTTCTCCAGAAAAAATTCCAACAACATTCAAGTACAAGATATCAGGTACTTGTTCGAACAATGAGGCTGAGTACGAAGCTCTAATTACTGGCCTTGAGATATTGTTGGAATTGGGGGCAACTCGAGTCGAAATAATGGGAGACTCAGAGTTAGTCATTAAGCAAGTCACAAAAGAATATAAGTGCATAAGAGAAAATCTTATTATGTACTTTGTGATAGCAAATCGTTTATTGAAAAAATTCGAAATGGTCAACATTCGACATATACCCAGATTGGAAAATCAAATAGCCAACGATTTGGCACAAATTGCATCTGGGTACAAAATTTCAAAAACGAGATTACAAAGAGCAATCGAAGTCCGAGAAAAAATAAAAGCAACTAGTCTGTCACCAACAGATTTGAAATCGACAAGACTAGGGTATGCCGATCAAAGGAACTTTGAAATATCGTTCATAGACAATTTGTCAGTGCAAGATTGGAGGAAACCCATTGTGGATTATCTACAAAATCCAGCAGCTTCGACAGAACGGAAAATAAAATATAAGGCGTTGAGTTACGTACTCATGGGCAGTGAGTTATTTAAAAAGACGCCTGAAGGGGTATTGCTAAAGTGCTTAAGTGAAACTGAAGCATACATAGCCCTTTCGACTACGCACGCTGGAGCATGTGAGGCTCACCAAGTAGGCCATAAGATGAAATGGTTATTGTTTCGACAAGGACTATACTGGCCCACCATCTTGAAAGATTGTGTCGAGTTCGCGAAGGGGTGCCAGGAATGTCAAGTCCATACAGGCATCCAGCATGTACCAGCAAGCGAACTTCACTCAATAGTGAAACCTTGGCCCTTTAGAGGATGGGCGTTGGACCTTATTGGAGAGATTCGACCAACATCATCAAAGAGCCAGAAGTATATATTGGTAGGCATTGATTATTTCACTAAGTGGATCGAAGCTATTCCTTTAGTCAATGTAGACCAAGAAAATGTCATTGAATTTATTCAAAAGAACATTATCTTTAGATTTGGAATCCCTGAAACTATAACGACTGATCAAGGATCAGTTTTCACCGGTCGAAAGATGCAGGAATTCGCTCAAGAAACAGGCTTTAGACTCCTAACATCAACGCCTTATTATGCACAGGAAAACAGTCAAGTTGAAGCAGCGAATAAAATAGTGATTGGCTTGATAAAAAAGCATGTAGGGAAGAAGCCAAAAAATTGGCATAAGACGTTAGACCAGATCTTGTGGGCCTGTCGAACGTCCCCAAAAGAAGCCATAGGTACAACGCCGTATCGGCTAACTTTTGGTCATGACACAGTGTTACCAGCGGAAATTTGTCTTCAATCTGCAAGGGTTCAGAGACATCATGATATCCCCTCTGAGGTTTATTGGGATATGATGTTAGACGAACTAGTAGATTTAGACGAAGAAAGACTACGCGCTCTCGACCTACTAAGGATTCAGAAGAAAAGAGTAGAAGACTCTTACAATAAAAAAGTAAAACCTAAGGAATTTTCGCCTGGAGAATTAGTTTGGAAGGTGATTCTCCCCATGGATCGAAGGGATCGAAGCATGGGAAAATGGTCACCCAAATGGGAAGGACCATTCAGAATTATCCAAACTTTCTCTGGTGGAGCTTATGAAGTCGAAGAGTTAGGTGAAGATAAAAGACTCTTGAGAGTAAACGGCAAATATTTGAAAAAATATAAACCTATGCTCCAAGAGATCAAAATAAATAGCAAGTAATGACCAAATTAACCATAAACAGCCAAAATGGAAAATTTTATAAGAATTAGCCAAAATGGTTACATTGTCAAACAAATATTACAATACAATGGTTAATAAATGGCTGAGTAAATTAGAAGGGGATAAAATCTCTAAGTCGAAGGTACTTGGCCTGCTGCAACTCCAGTCTTTTGTTGCACAAGGCAGTCGCCTGGGAAAGCTTGGCAATCTGGTCATCGAAGGCTTGGGCTTTCTCAGCAAACTCTAGGCCTCGTGTAACTTCAGCTTGGCTCTCTGTGTCTGAAACAGTCGAGAGAAGCTCCTCCTTACGCTTGGTATTAGCATTTATCTTGGCCTCCAGCTCTTCGATTTGCGCCTTTATAGAGGCATTGTCTCGATCTATGGCGTCAATTTCTTCTTGCTTGGATGCCTTCTGCTTCGACAACTCTGCAATTCGAGAAGTCGTCTCAGCTACCTCAGTCCAGGCAGAAGAACTTTTTCCATGTAGCGCTTCGAGCTGGCTGTTAAAGCCCCTCTGACGTCGATAGTCCGCAGAGACTTGGTCAACAATGGAGTATAACTCCAAGATAAAGCTAGAAACCTCTAGAGTCACAGCAAGCAAGTCGACTGCATTCAAAACAGCTCCCAAACAAGACGGAGCAGTAGGATCCCCCTCCAAAGCCTTCATCAGATCTTTCTTGAAGAACTGAGCCTTGACCTTCATCAAAGCCTCATCAAGAGGAGAAGTCAAAGTGGACTTCCCCGACGCAGTAGAAGCATCATGACTAAGGTCAGATGAACTTCCCCTACTCTCGATAATGGCATTCAGGTAGCCAATGGGATCAGTTTGCTTCAAGAGTGCCAAGTCTTCTTTAGACTTAGGCTTTGTCGAGGTGGTAACCCTTACAGCAGCGTTGGCTTGGGGTTGAAGTTGTTGAGTAGCATTTGCATCGACATGACTCTCTTCGACATGTAGTTCTGTAGTGCCAGCATCAGCGTGATCCCCTTCGTCATGTTGTTCCTCTGAAAGATCGACCACTTGAGTTTCCTTTGGTTGTTGTTCCTCTGCTTCGGCAATGGCTTCATCATTCGCCAATTCCTCCTCTTCTTGCCTACTGTGGTCAGCAGAGTCTTGTGTCTCTGAAGTCTTTGGTGCTGAACTTTCGGTGGTCTCCTGAAAATAGAAGAGGAAGAATCTTCTGGTTTAGAAAGAGACACAATCGAAAGTGAGCATCGACACCTGAGTTAAAAATGGTCAGAGAAACTACCTGCAGAGGAATTTCAGCCCCAGGGCTGGAATTATCACTTTCGACGGGTTTATTGAGCAAAACGTTTAGCTCCTCCTCCGTGGGCTCTTCGATGATAACGGGAGGTGGCCTGGGTCTTCTCCCTGCAACCTTTATTCTGATCATGGGTCGAGACTCAGGAGAAGGATCATCTTTCTTCAGTTTTCTCCGTTTAAGAGGAGCGGGGGGAGATTCGTCCTCGTCGTCACTCCCTGATTCGACCGTTAGTGCGGGTCATTTCTTGGGTGAAGGTGCCTGAAAGCCAATTGGAGTTCGATTTAGAACGCCACGTTGAAAATCAGGATGTTAAAACCAGAAGGAAATAATAAAAGTTTGGTTACCGGTGCTGAAGGTTTTGTCGAGGGACCTCCTCCCTGATGGCTTTCTGTGGTTTTTTCCGGTGCTGAAGGTTTTGTCGAGGGACCTCCTCCCTGGTGGCCTTCTGCGGCTTTCTTTGCTGCAGGCTTTCGAACAACTGAAAGAAGATGCGTTCACAAGTTATAATTAACAAGTTACAAGTCGAAATGGAAAGACAAAAGTAATTTGGAGAAGTGAACGTACATTTCTTTATTTTGTCAAGGACTAGAACGAAGGACTTCTGAAGTTCGTCCATAAAATCTTTTTCGTCGAAGAACTCTTCAGCATAATAACTCTTCCACCAGTCTTCGAAAGATGGTGAACAGAGGAAGTTAAGTTGATAGTCGAACAGTGAAAGTACTATTCGACCAACGTACCTGCCAATATGCTTGGTGGCAGCATCCTCAGTATAATCATTGCAAAAATATAACATTGATTTCTCCCTAGGAAAAATGGGAGAAGGAAGTGATTGGATGATACCAAACTATCGAGAGACCAAGTTTGGCTGATAAGCGATCAAGCTCAAGTGATTCTTGGAACTCTTAAAACGCAGTGGCATTATTCTGGGTGTGAGAAATGCTTCCCACATTATTGTGTGTTCTTCGACATGAGGGTCACCTGACGACTTGGGATGGGGCCTGGTGAACCATTCTGGACCAAACTTTCGACGGGCGAAAGGAGCCATGGTCGAGGTGAATTCTTTTCTTCTTGCAAACATCAAGATGAAGTTTGCAAAAGTCTGTTGGAGTTCCAGCCCATCCTCAGTCGGAGTCAGTAACGCCAGTCTGTTGCCTTCGATACGCCTTTTGGCTATCTCAGGAGCTTGCTCGTTTATCTGAGTTTTCTGAGGTAAGAAAGACTCAAAAGTGGCATTTAGCCATAGTTGAAGTAGCCAAAAGGGTCCTGCAAGCAACAAACTGGCTCTATTTTCGATGACCTTTAACAGAGTCGCTCCACTGCTGATCGACTCATACAGGTTCTCCAGGATTAATTCGGCCAAACAAATGTTTTGACCATGGTGAAGCTGGGTAGCGAGGGTGACCATTTTCTTCGTCACCTGAAGAGACTTTGTGCAGAACACAAAGCGTGACAGCCAAAGGGCTAGAAACGCAATGTGCTCCACATCCGTCACATTGGCTGTCGACCTATCATGGTAGTGGTTGATGTAGGTGGTATAGGTGGGTTTAGTAGCTGAAAACCCAATTTGGTCTTCCGACATTTCCTCTGGGTCGAAATAATCCCCAGTTGGTCGAAGACCGGTGATGGAAGCCACGTCGAAAAGAGTGGGTGTTAGCATTCCACAAGGCAGGTGGAATGTGAAGTGAGTATAATCCCAGAAAAGCAAAGAGGCTATCAGCATCTCAGGGGAGTAGTTGAGACCAGTCTTCGACAGCATGACTAGGTCGTATATCCCCAGGTTCTTCCAGATCGAAGCCTGGCTTTTTTCCATCTTCTCTAGCCAAGCGCTGTAGTCTGGTGTGAGGCTAGGGCTAGACCTAAAAGCCCTAACACCCATATTGAAGAAGCGAAGATCTATCTTCTCCTTAGCAGGATCTTCGTTGTCATCTGCAGCCTTTTTGGAACACCCAACAGGTTTGAGTGCCTCAAGCACCGGGAAGAAGTTCTTGATCTTCGTGGATTCATCAATGCATGGGGATAACGGGCCAGACATGGCGAAAATCTGGTTGGAGTATCCAACCGGAATCAGTAGTTGTTGAGAATAAGCCTCACGCTCAGCAGTTCCCAGGGGTTCAGGAACCCTTCGCAGGCCTGTAGAGGTAATTGTTGGAACAGTTGAGAAGATTTTTGGTTTAGCAGTTCTAGAAGGAATGTTGGAACTGGGAGCATTAGAGGAACCTGAAGCCATTTTTGGGTTAAGATTGAAGGTGAGTGAAGAACAAAGTGTTTGCAGGTGTTAGCAGAGATTTTGTGTTCAACAATAAGGTTTGGATGCAGAATGGCGTGAAAAAGTCCCACAAGGGGGTATTTAGCGCTATTTATAGTGGTTGGGAAATCACAAAATTCGAGGCCATTTAATGTTGCAGAAGATAGTGGGACACGTGGCGCTCCTTCGCTGACATAGCCGTTCTGCAGAAACGAAACGGTGCAGCGTGCACCCTCGTTTTTGGGAAATTGTCATGATGACAATCTGTGAAAAGACATTGGGCACGCTAAACGCCTTACTGAGGTGACGTCTTAGGTACAGATGGAATGATGGCTTTTTCTTGGGATTGTCAGTTGGTTGGTAGAAGACAAAAAGCGCACAGGTTAATCTGTGGCTAAGAATGAAGGACAAGTGTCGAGTGGAATCTCAAAGAATGCCTTTTTCTTTTCAGCATCGAAATAAGGCATTCTTGGGGGGCAATTTGTTGGCTCCTAAATTCGACACCCTTGTTTTTATTAATATGAAGCATTAATTATGAGGGACGGTTTCGACCAGCTGATTCTGTCGAAATGCTCATCAGAAGATGGCAAAGTACTTAGAGAATTTCTTCTAAGTAGGAATCTTGTTGCCTTCGACGTCGAAGGTTCCTCTCGACAAAGGTATTCGATGCTCAGAGTGGAACGGTTTGAGATTCAAATGTTTGGAGGGAAAACGGTTTCCAGCGGTTACCAAGTGCAACGTGCCAAGATCAGGAACGTCGAATGCTGTGAGCATGCCAAGTGGAGTCATCTCGAAGCAGCGTAACTGCCCGACGGTTACTTGAGATGTGTTTAGTATAAATACTAGTTGTTCACGTAGTTTTTCGCGTGTGTTCACAATTATATACAAGTCACTCATTTAGATTCAAGTACCCAGTGTGAGCGAAAGAATTGTTGAGAATGTATGTGTGAAACACCAGTTTAAATTAATCAAAGTCATTTATTTTCCAGAACTTTATTGCCTTTCATTTACTTTTCCCAGTCGAAGCCTTTATTTAAAGCTTTCTTTTATTCTACCAAGTTTTCTTCATGCAATTTACATAAAGCGTCTTTATTTTCTTGTCATTAACCATCATTAAACTTAGTCAAAACCCCAAAAATCAACCATGTCTTAGGATCAATCTGATCGATCCTGCGAGTCACCAAATAAGTAACCTTTTGGAGGATCAGCGGTTGTTTACCAATTTCCACGGTAAACAGCGTCCTCATACATCAGTGTGCCATGTGTCCCCAGCTCTCATCCAGTGGCCACATAATGAAGTCTATGATGCACCCTAGTCAGCAAGCAAGCGCATGATCAGGAAAAGTCAACGAGGCATTTGCCTCAATGGGCCAAGATTCAACATCACACCCCCATTCCTGGCCCAACACCCCCTCCATTTGGTTTATTATTTTCTTTTCATTTTATTTTTTAATTTAATTTCTAACCCCTTTTTTATTTTATTTATTATTAGTAATTAATCAATTAACCATTTTCATAAAAAAACCCAAAAAAATAGAATTAACATTTTCATTATTATTATTTTTATTTTGTAAATAAACCATAATTGAATTAGTTTTTTAATTAGGCCATTTTAACCTTCTTTTTAATAATTAAAATAGATTTAGATTTAGGTTAACCTAGAATTTTATTTCTTTTTCTATTTTATTTCATAAAAACATAAAAAACAAAAAATATTTTCTTTTAATTAAAATAATTAATTAGTTTTTTTAATTTCATTTAATTACCAAAAAAGACAAAAAATTCATTTCTTTTCTTAAAAGGGTCAACACCCTTAGACATTCCCGATTAATTTATTCGCGCGCATTTAATTTGTTCGATTATTATGTAATTGCTCCGGACATGTAATAGTAAATAGGACTTTTACTGTTTTTTTATTTTCCGTACTCATTTACTAAAAAACGGGTCTTTGTAATTTTTGGCGATGTATAGACCCGCGCCTTGTAATAGCGTAGGATTTACATTTCCGCAATTTACTTTTCGCACCCCCTTAACTGTTAACTTGCATGAAAGAATGTATGGCCTAAATTAAAAACAAACGTAGATCACCATGATACATGTATTAGATAAAACATAACATGAAAACAACACACAAATTCACACACCACTTCTAGGGTACGCCTCACTGTTGCCTTACCTTCGAAACGTGGTCGTCGAGTATAGGACGTTTTAGTAAGTCCTTATGTCCATGACATGATCCAGTTGCCTCAAAACGGTTGCCTCGGAATTAAAAAGGATCAATGGCATAAGGGTAGCTTCTAAGGTGTCCTACTGTTGCTCTGGTGACCACACTGTCCCTACAAACGAATTGACCCGAACACCTCCAACGGTGGTGCTACCTACCTTTCAATGGTGGGATGGAACTACCTTAAGGACATTTACACAGCCTAATTCCTTAGGGTAGGTAGATGACTCATAGATACTTGCTCTAAAAAACAAATCAAAACTCTTTTCACACTGACGCTTTCAAAAAAAGCTTTCAAAACAATTTTTCAAACACTCTTGAGGACTGATACAAGAGTCGATCTGAAATCTTTAAACGAAACTTTTTCAAACCCACTCACGATTGAAAAGCAAACACTTTTGAAAACACAAATGAGCAAGTATCTAAGAGCCCATGGATAACCATGGATAGAAAGGGTGCTAACACCTTCCCTTTCTATAAATCTACCTCCCGAACCGAGAAACTATCTCATAAGGAATTTTGCTGTGCTTTTGTCCTGTCCATGTTGGAGAAAATAAAAGACGGTGGCGACTCTTGCTTCCGTGACATTTCGCGAACCAGCGTTAAACAGTCAGTTCCAGATCCACCGATCACAGAACTGGCGACTCTGCTGGGGAATTAAAGTATCTTGATTACATTCTTCAGCCGAACTTACCTTGGTACCTGGGTGGACATAGCAATTAGATCACTTAGACAACTCATTATTGCCCCTGTTTCTAATGTCACCTGTAATTAATCCTTTGTTTTGCATGCAAATATTTATGAGTTAGCAATTAGTGTCAAATGCATATATCAAAAATTGAACATTGGACGTTCTTCGCAAAATAAAACAGAAAAAGGAAAAAACAATTGGCAATTGGTCTGAACCATGAATTTGTATTGATTTTTGAATTTTCCTGTGAATAGGCATTTATGTACAAGAGGCTGACGTCCTAGTAAGAGAACACCGCCGAACAACAGAGTTTATACAATTTTGTACAAAGAAAACAAAACAGCTGTGTGAAAAAGATAATCCCACTGGGTTCCAACTCTGCTATCGCCTTTATATCTTCGAGCGTCTCATCACTTGGTTGCTCGGTTGACGATGAAGCTGATTGATCGATGCCGTCTGAACCTGATGTTGATACCGGATTCTGGATGCAAAGTGATCCAATGAGACATAGTATTACGCTTTAATCCCTAACTTTTGCCTGGACCGCCCTTTCGGGTTTTCAGTCCACCGGGATACCCATTTTTGCCCAAGCCGCCTTTTCAGGTTTTCGACTTGCCGGGTGTACAAATTTTTTTCATTTCATCCCTCATTTTTGCCCGAACCCTTTTGGTTCGCCGGGAAGCCCTAATTTTTGCCTAGGTATGTCAACCTAGCGGGTCCTTTATCATGCGTAGTATCTTTTTACTATGTCTGCATTGGCGGGGTGAGGAAGGTCGTCACCATCCATGTTGGTTAGAATCATGGCTCCTCCTGAGAAGACATGTTTAACCATAAATGGCCCTTCGTACGTAGGGGTCCATTTTCCCCTGGGATCACTCTGAGGGAGGATGATGCGCTTGATTACCAGATCCCTAACTTGATATTCTTGTGGTCTGACTTTCTTGTTAAATGCCCTGATCATCCGTTTTTGGTATGTTTGACCATGACATATAGCAGTAAGTCTCTTTTCGTCAATTAGGTTTAACTGATCAAGTCGAGTTTGGATCCAGTCATTTTCGCTCAAGCCTGCATCCTTCATTATCCGGAGAGAGGGTATCTGAACTTCAATCGGCAAGACTGCCTCCATGCCATAGACCAAGGAGAAGGGTGTTGCCCCGGTTGACGTCCGCGCTGAGGTATGGTACCCATGAAGAGCAAACGATAACATCTCGTGCCAATCTTTATAGGTCACTGTCATCTTCTGCACAATCTTTTTGATATTCTTATTAGTTGCCTCTACAGCCCCATTCATCTTCGGCCGGTAAGGAGAAGAGTTATGGTGCTGTATCTTGAATTGTTCGCAGAGCTCAGTGATCATCTTGTTATTAAGATTGGTACCATTGTCCATAATGATCCTTTCTGGGACACCGTAGCGACAGATCAGATTGTGTCGAATGAACCGTGCCACGACGTTCTTGGTTACTGTAGCGTAGGAAGCTGCTTCAACCCACTTTGTAAAATAATCAATCGCTACCAGGATGAAGCGATGCCCGTTGGATGCCGTAGGTTTAATCTCGCCGATCATATCAATGCCCCACATTGTGAAAGGACAAGGTGCAGTCAAGACATTCAGAGGAACCGGAGGAACATGCACCTTATCAGCATAGATTTAGCATTTGTGACATGTCCGAGAATGTTGGTAATAGTCAGCTTCCATTGTGGACCAGAAATATCCTGCTCGAAGGATTTTCTTTGCCATGGTATGTCCACTGGAATGTGTTCCAAAGGTACCTTCATGTAGCTCTGCCATGATCTTTTCTGCTTCAGTTTTATCCACACAGCGCAGTAAAGTTGAATCATGGTTTCTCTTGTATAGAATACCGTTGCTGAGGAAGAACTTCGCTGCGAACCTTCTCAGAAACTTCTTGTCATTGATGGATGCACCTTCAGGGTATTCTTGAGCTTCCAAGTACCTCTTTACCTCATGATACCAGGGTTTTTCAGTTACCACCTCAGTCTCAAGATCACAATAATATGCAGGTTCGTCCAGTTTCCAGATAATGATCCGGGGAGCCTCATTGTCCCACTTGACTTTGAACATGGAAGACATCGTAGCTAACGCGTCCGCCAACTGATTCTCCTCTCTTGGGAAGTGTTCAAAAGTTATCTCCGTGAAATGCAAGATCAATGTCAACACACACTCTTTGTAAGGAATAAGATTCGGATGTTTCGTATCCCACTCGCCTTTGATCTGATTGATCACGAGAGCGGAATCTCCGAAGACACTCAGAAACTTGATCCTTAAGTTAATTGCAGCTTGTAGACCCATGATGCATGCCTCATACTCCGCCATGTTGTTGGTGCAGTTGAAACATAGTCGTGCAGTGAGTGGAGTATGAGTGCCTTGATGGGATATGATCACAGCGCCGATACCGTTACCCAAAGCGTTGGAGGCTCCGTCAAAGTGCATAGACCATCAGGATCCTTCCTCAGGTCCTTCATCCGGTCCAGGTACTTCACAATTAGTTACTATCATGATGCTCTCATCTGGAAACTCGAAGTTCATTGACTGGTAGTCGTCTACTGCCTGGTGTGCCAAGTGGTCTGCCAATACACTTCCTTTGATAGCTTTCTGAGTCGTGTACTGGATGTCGTATTCTATCAAGATCATCTGCCATCTTGCTATTCTTCCGGACAGAGCAGGCTTTTCGAATATGTACTTTATTGGATCCATCTTTGATATCAACAAAGTAGTGTGAGTCAGCATATACTGTCTCAGCCGGCGAGCAGCCCATACTAAAGCACAGCAAGTTTTCTCGAGCAGTGAGTATTGGGTCTCACAGTCGGTAAACTTTTTGCTAAGGTAATAAATGGCATGCTCTTTTCAGCCAGACTCGTCATGCTGCCCCAACACACACCCCATTGAGTTGTCAAGTATTGTCAGGTATAGTATTAGAGGTCTCCCTTCAACCGGTGGCATAAGAATGGGTGGTTCTTGGAGATACTCTTTGATTCTATCGAAAGCGGCCTGACATTCATCATTCCAACGTACTACCTGATCTTTCTTCAGCAGCTTGAAGATTGGTTCACAGGTAGTAGTTAGGTGCGAGATGAATCGGGCAATGTAATTCAGACGTCCTAGAAAGCCTCTGACTTCTTTCTCTGTCTTGGGAACTGGCATCTCTTGTATGGCTTTAACCTTGGCAGGGTCCACTTGAATACCCTTGTCGCTCACGACGAAGCCTAGCAACTTTCCAGATCTTACCCCAAATGTGCACTTCTTTGGATTCAACCTTAGCTTGTATAGCTTCAGACGGTCAAACAGTTTCTGCAGATGGTCAAGGTGCTCCTCCTCTATTTGAGACCTTGCAATCATATCGTCGACATATACTTCTATCTCATGATGGATCATGTCATGAAATAAAGAAACCATGGCACGTTGGTAGGTTGCCCCAGCATTTTTCAACCCGAATGGCATGACCTTGTAGCAGAAGGTGCCCCACTGAGTGACAAAAGTAGTCTTTTCCATATCTTCAGGAGCCATCTTGATCTGATTATAACCTGAAAAGCCGTCCATGAAGGAGAACACTTTATGCTGGGCAGTATTGTCAACCAGAACGTCAATGTGAGGTAGGGGGAAGTCATCCTTGGGGCTTGCCCTATTCAGATCCCTGTAATCGACACACATTCTGACCTTACCATCTTTCTTCGGCACTGGAACCACGTTGGCAACCTACTGAGGATAAGAAGTCACTGCTAGAAACCCGGCATCGAATTGTTTCATAACCTCAGCTTTGATCTTCTCGGACATCTCTGGACGCATACGGCAGACCTTTTGTTTTACCGGAGGACAGTCTTCCTTGGTAGGCAAATGATGAACTACGATGTCGGTATCCAACCCAGGCATGTCTTCGCAAGACCAGGCAAAGATTTCCATGTAGTCATGCAGCATCTGGATCAGCCGTTGTTTCACACTGAGCTCTAGATTAGCACCAATCTTGACTTCTTTCCTGTCTGTCTCAGTACCCAGATTTACCGTTTCCACTGGCTCTTCATGTGGTTGAATGGCCCTCACTTCCTGGAGTAACAGTCTTGCAAGTTCGCCAGGCACTTCGCAATCATCTTCACCTTCGTCTTCGGCTAAGTTGATCGGATTTTCAAAGTCATAACTGGCAGTAGCAGAGTCGTTACCACTGAGATCCAGAGTGGATTGAAACATGTACGAGTGAGTGTGTGTAAATACAGTCGTTTTGCAATATATAAAGAAAGAAAGAAAGGGAGCACAAGATTTGAAATGTGAAAAACGTCCAATGCTTTTATTCATGATATATGAAAGTGACAAACAAAAGCCCTCACAAATAAAACCACAGTGCCCCGGGTAAGACACCGGGCCATAAAGTTTCAAATTATTGTTTATTACAAATCCAAAACAAAGAAGTTCATTACTGGGTGACAAAAGTAATGGGTGTAAAGTCTTTTGCGGTCCAGTTGCTAGGTCCACCGTTAGTCGTTGGGTAGATCCAGCTGTCAAACTCGGATTCTTCCACTTCGTCTTCATCCCCAATAGCATTCACTCCTGGATTGGTGATGAGCACAGGAGGTCTTCCAATCCTTGCCTTGCGTACAGCCTTCTGAGCTTCTGCAGTGAAACCCAAGCCAAATTTGTCAGTCTTAGGAGTAAAATCAGGGAGCCTTCCCCAGTTTGCACATTCACCTTTTTCAATCACAGCCCGGGCTTCCTTTAAGGAGGCCATCTTCAAGGGAGAACCCTCTTCAGTCACTGCTTCTGCTGCTGCCAATGTTTGTGGCACCTCTTCAAAATGTTGAAAGGGGGTCTCAATGAACTCCCCATCCATTTCTACGTACCTAAAGGAGTTGAGGTGGCTGACCATGTATTCCTTTTCCCCTTGCACTGTTACAATCTTCCCCCTGATCGGGTATATGAGCTTCTGATGTAAAGTTGAAGTCACAGCTCCAGCCTTGTGGATCCACGGGCGACCCAGCAAACAAGAATAGGATGGACGGATGTCCATCACGTAGAATTTTGAATCAAAGACCTGTGACCCAACCCTGATTGGGATGTCAACCTCACCATGTACCATTCTTTTGGACCCGTCAAAGGCCCGAACAACAATGTTACTTTGTTTGAGTTCTAAACCCTCACAGTTCAGCCTGTCTAGAGCTTTCTTGGGCAACACGTTTAATGAGGAACCCGTGTCAACCAGCACGTGAGCAAGAGTAGTGCCCCTGCATTCAATGGAGACATGCAGGGCATCATTATGGTTCTTCCCCTTGGCCGTCAGATCCACATCAGAGAAACCCAGACCATTATCAGCGGTTAAGTTGGCCACACAGTCGGTGAATTGATCAGCAGACGTTTCTCGGGGTACGTGGGCCGTCTTCAGGAAAGCAATCAGGGCCTTGGCATGGGCCTCTGAACACAGAAACAGTGATAGAATGGATATTTTAGAGGGGGTGTGCCCCAGCTGTTCAACGACGTTGAAATCACTTTTCTTTATAATCTTGAGGATCTCTTCCATCTCTTGCTTGGAAGCCTTAACAATGGTCTTTGGTGTCTCCGTCCAGGCAGGCATATCAGCAGCAATCCCCTTGCCCCGAGCGTCAGATGACTCGGCAGCAGGGGTGGAAACTTGATTAGGGGGGGAAACAGGCACACTGGAAGGTGTGATGACCAGAGGCCTTTGAATTGCTGGAGGAGCGATGTCTGGTGAGAACAGTCTTCCACTGCGAGTGACCTTAGCAGGCCCAGTGATGTTGGTGACACTGGTACCAGCGTTGAACTCTTGCTTCACTCCCAGAACATAAAAATCTGCCCCATAGTGCCACGGGACAACTTTATCAGACTTGTAGGGGATGGGCCCCGGAACAGTAATGGTTATAGGAGCAATCTTGTGAACAGGCAAAATTTGGACAGGCTTCTTTGAAGGAGCCTTGGAAGGGTTATTGAAAATGGTAACAATTGAAACTTCTTCAACAGGGGCAGCAGGAACGAAAGTCTTCTTGAACAAGATCTCTTTACTATCCATCAGGTTTTGGACGCCTGATTTCAGCAAAGAACAACCAGCAGGGGAATCAGCACATAAAGGGCAACCTTTGCTACATCCCGGAAATAAACCGGCTAGCAACAGGTTCCTCTTGACGGTCAGCAATGGAGTAGCAACATCATCCACATAAGCTACATACAAACCCTCCTCAACAGCATTCACCCCATGTTGGGGCATGGGAGCGGTCACAACATTTGGCCTCTCGGGCTCCTCGAACTGTATCTCCTTGGCATCAATAAGGTCCTGAACCTTATTCCTCAGGGCCCAGCAATCATCAGTAGAATGTCCCGGGCTATCAGAGTGATACGCGCAACGGGCGTTGGATTTGTATTTCGGAGATGCTGTGTTTACCATCTTCGAAGCCTCTTTGACAGTTACCAGGCTAGTTGACAGCAGTTGCGCCAGGATCTGAGAGAGAGTCATGCTGAGCCGAGTATACTGCCGTTTGGGCCTCTCAGCTCTGGGTTGGTTGTACTATTGTGGAGCAGTAGCAGGCTTAGAAATAACCACCGCGTTGACAGCTTGGCGGCGTTCAGGTTTGTTCTGCTTTCTTGGACCATACACAGCACTGGCCTCCTTCTTGAAGGGCTTCTTTTCAGCATTTGAGGAGGCGCCCTTCTGTATCTTCCCCGATTTTATACCAGCCTCGATCCTCTCACCAGTCAGGATCAGATCAGTATACCCAGGAGAGGAATTACCAATGAGATGGTTGAAGAATGGACCAGATAGGGTCCCCAAGAACATGTCTACTAGCTCACGATCTGTCAATGGTGGCTGCACCCTGCCAGCCAGGTCTCTCCATTTCTGTGCGTACTCCTTAAAACCTTCACCCGTTCCCAGTGACATACCCTGGAGTTGGGTACGCGTGGGAGCGAGGTCAGAATTATATTGATACTGCTTGTAAAAAGCAGTGGTCAAATCCTCCCAGTTACGAATGTTGGTTCCATCCAGCTGATAGAACCATTCAAGGTGAGTCCCTGAAAGACTCTCCTGGAAGAAGTGGATCCATAAGTTCTTGTCTGCTGTGTAAGGCTGGATCTTCCTTACATAAGAGCGGAGATGCATCTTAGGACAGGAAGCCCCGTCATACTTCACAAAGGTCGGCGCCTTGAACTTGTGTGGGATCACCACCCCAGAAGATAACCCCAAGTCTCCAAAATCCAGCCTAGGCACACGTTGAATCTCCATAGCATTTAATCTGTCCTCCAGCTGCTTGTACCGGTCCTCAGCAGGAGGGTACTGTTCGTCGTTGAAGTCTGTCTCAGTGTCAGAAACCACAGGACTAGGTACCTCTCTCCCTTGGTGACTACCTTCTCCCACAGATGGAGTAGTCCTCTCAGCTTCATTCTGCAATGTGTTCCCGAGTCTGCGCCCAGTGTTGAATAGCACAGTCCTTTTCTTCTTCTTATTCTTCTTCAGGAGCAAAGCCTTCAGCTCTTGTTGTCCCTGGGCCAAGTTCATGACCATCTCCTGAAATTGGGCATTCTGGGCCTGGAGGGCCTTGATAGCTTGCTCGGTAGTGAGTTCAGGATTCATGATGCTTGAGTGCTGAAATAAACAGCGAAGAAGATTAAGCAACCTGTAGAAAAAGGGTACCTGTGATGCATATGATGAATGAAATGCATATGAATTATGTTTTCAAAGACAATCGGGAATCAACTTTGTAAACAAAAGGAACACACTTTTATTAGATTCAAACTTTAAATTGTTCAACAATCTTCCCTTAGGCGTTACAAGAATGAAAATACTGAAAAGGAAATAAAGCTGTAAAAGAAACATCCAAAGCCCATCAGTGCTCCAATGGCCTCCTCTTCTCAGTACGGATATAGTCATTCAGGGTTCGCTCATTCTCCAGTTGCTTGGTCAGCTTCTGGATCTTCTGTTCCTGTTCGTTGAACTTTTCCCGATAATAATCCCGCTCTTCCTGTAGTTGCGCCTAAGATCTCTTTAGTGTATCAACATCAGTGGGTATCTGAGGAGGGAGAACAGTTGGAGGAACCCCATCTCCATCAGGACCTTCAAGAATGATAGGCCTGACAGCTTCATATGGCATACCTAACTTCTGAGCACGGATGCGGACCCATTTGTAGTAGGCCTCCATAGGTAGAGAAGTCTTCGGTCCCAGCTCTTGTGGGTCAGCTTTGTGAATTCTGTCCCAAGCTTTGATGAATCTACGGCGTAGCTCGTCACTATCTTTCTGAAACTCAAAATTGATGTGAGGCACCAGCATCTCTTGAGGTCCTTCTCTTCTGGCTCTTCCAAACTGACGGAGAGCTAAACATGGATTATAAGAGATTCCGCCCTGAGTGCCAATCAATGGAACATTAGGATATTCTCCGTAGAAATCAATAACAGCCACCTCATCTAAACCTCTGAGAGTCCAAATGATGTCATTATTGGTGAGAGACATTAACCTATGAGCCCAGCCTCTTCCTTCTTGGTTCTTTAGCACGAACTTGGGGAGGTGCGAAATAAACCACCTCACCAACAAAGGAGTACAACACCACAAAGTTCCTCGTCTTCGGGCAGTACGAGCATAGAGTTGTTGCAGGACATCACCCAAGAGAGTGGGTACAGGGTTCCGAGACATGAAGATCCTTATGGCATTGATATTGACAAAGTTATCAGGATTTGGAAACAATACTAGCCCATAGATTAAGAGAGCCAGAATGTCCTCGTACGCCCCGAAGTCTAAGTCATTCCATAAACTGTTAGCTTTACCAATTAGAAACTTAGCCAAGAAGCCCTTAACTCCGCTTCTAGTTTCCCAGTTGTCCATTACTTCCTGGTTGGCCAAAGGAAGGGCTGCTGCAATCTCCTCGAGCCTAAGAGTCTTTTCCCAACTAGTGAAGGGAGTCTGATCCAAGATAGGGATGCCAAGCAAATCAGAGAACTCTTCCAGAGTAGGGACCAGCTGGAAGTCTTGAAAGGTGAAGCACTGGTACAGAGGGTCATAAAACTGGGTCAGGACACTCATCAGTTGCTGGTCCTACTTTTCCGTGACTAAACTGAGAAGAGAACCATGCCTTTGGATGAAGGAAGTAGTATTGGGAATTCTGCTAACCAACTCTTCAAGCAACTTAGGTGGGTGAACAAAATTGAACCGGATAGTGTTCCTTCGCATAGGCATCATGATGTCCTATAAAACAGAGCAAAGGTGAAACCCTTTTGTCTTTGAAATGGTCAGTCCTTATGCAGGATGCATGCAATGTTTATGATGGCATGATGTTATGATAAAGCACACCACAAATATTCACAAGGGCAAACATGATAAGGCACACAAGTCACACAAGACAAGCCCTTAGAGTTTAGGCCAGCAAGGAGTTCAGGTACTACCCTCTTTCAGTTTGTTGGTTAAGACCTGTCCTAATCAAAAGTAACCGGGTTCTAGAGGACCCCAATATCACTGACTACCCTCAATCGGTCATAACTCCAGCATCACAATCTTTTCTTGCGGCCAGAACCATCACGAGAGTTTAGCCTCAATGGGCGTAGTATACTGCTACTGTTCTATTGGCCAAGTTGGGTCATTTAGGGTTCTAAGGTCGGTTGGTGCTTAATGACTCCTCAGAAGACCCATATTCTCCTCGTTGCGACACAAGGGATATCGGTACAGACCAAGGTGCCACACCAATGTAGCCACTGCTTCACCCATGTCGGTCTACGCCGGACAGGTCCCTCACAGCTTATGCTACCTAACAGGGTATCCCCAGATCTGGGTTAGGATCTATGTAACTCCGATGCAGCCCACAATAATAAAGCAAACAAAACATTCAATTGAAAACACAAGTGATCTTAGTCCTAAGGTACACCTCACTTTAAGTATCATCCCCAGCAGAGTCGCCAATTCTGTGATCGGTGGGAATAGAACTGACTGTTTTTTAGCTGGTTTCGCAAAATATCGCGGAAGCAAGAGTCGCCACCGTCTTTTATTTTCTCCAACATGGAAAGGACAAAAGCACAGCAAAATTCCTTATGAGATAGTTTCTCGGTTCGGGAGGTAGATTTATAGAAAGGGAAGGTGTTAGCACCCTTTCTATCCATGGTTATCCATGGGCTCTTAGATACTTGCTCTTATGTTTTCAAAATGTTTGCTTTTCGAAATGTGAGTGGGTTTGAAAAAAGTTTCTTTGAAAGTTTTCTGAATAACTCTTGTATTTGTCCTCAAGAGTGTTTGAAAAATTGTTTTGAAAGCTTTTTGAAAGTGTAAGGTGTGAAAAGTATTTTGTTTTGTTTTTGAAAAGAGCAAGTATCCATGAGTCATCTACCTACCCTAAGAAATTAGGCTGTATAAAAGTCCTTTAGGTAGTGCCATCCCACCATTGAGAGGTAGGTAGCACCACCGTTGGAGGTGTTCGGGTCAATTCGAGTTTAGGGACAGTGTGGTCACCGAAGCAACATTAGGACACCTTAGAAGCTACCCTTATGTCCTTGATCCTTTTTTAATCCGAGGCAACCGTTTCGAGGCAACTGTTCGAGGCAACTGTTTCGAGGCAACTGTTTCGGGGCAACTGTTTTGAGGCAACTGGATCATGGACATAAGGACCGCTAAGACGTCCTATACTTGACGACCACGTTTCGAAGGCAACGAGTGAGGCGTACCCTAGAAGTGGTGTGTGTATTGTGTGTTGTTTTCATGTTATGTTTTTGTACATGTTATTAGTGAGCTACGAGTTGTTTTTATTTACATACATTCTTTCATGCAAGTTTAGCAGTTAAGGGGTGCGGAAAGTAAATTGCGGAAACATAAATCCTACCTATTACAAGGCGCGGGTCTATACATCACCAAAAATTACAAAGATCCGTTTTTGGTAAATAAGTACGGAAAGTAAATAAAAACAGTAAAAGTCCTAATTACTATTACATCCGGAGGCAATTACATAATAATCCAAAATAAGGAATTAAAATTAAAATGCGCGCGAAAGAAGAATCGGTAATGTCTTAAGTGTGTTGACCCTTTTAGAAAAGAAATTGATTTTTTTGTCTTTTTTGTAATTAAAGTGAAATTAAAACTAACTAATGACTAATTAATTAATTAAAAGAAAATATTTTTTGTTTTTGTGTTTTTATGAAATAAAAGAAATGGAATAAAATTAAAAGTTAACTTTTACCTAATTCTAGATTTATTTTAATTTTTTAAGAAAAGGAATTAACATGGCCTAATTAAACTATTTTAGTTAATGTTTATTTACAAAATAAAATAATAATAATAATAATAATAATGTAATCCTTTTAATTATTTTTATTATTAACAATTAACTTAATTAACATATTTTCATAAAAATCAAAAAAATAGAATTACATCATTATTATTATTATTATTATTATTATTTTATTTTGTAAATAAACATTAACTAAAATAGTTTAATTAGGCCATGTTAATTCCTTTTCTTAAAAAATTAAAATAAATCTAGAATTAGGTAAAAGTTAACTTTTAATTTTATTCCATTTCTTTTATTTCATAAAAACACAAAAACAAAAAATATTTTCTTTTAATTAATTAATTAGTCATTAGTTAGTTTTAATTTCACTTTAATTACAAAAAAGACAAAAAAATCAATTTCTTTTCTAAAAGGGTCAACACCCTTAAGACATTCCTGATTCTTCTTTCGCGCGCATTTTAATTTTAATTCCTTATTTTGGATTATTATGTAATTGCCTTCGGATGTAATAGTAATTAAGACTTTTACTGTTTTTATTTACTTTCCGTACTTATTTACCAAAAACGGGTCTTTGTAATTTTTGGCGATGTATAGACCCGCGCCTTGTAATAGCGTAGGATTTATGTTTCCGCAATTTACTTTCCGCACCCCTTAACTGCTAAACTTGTATGAAAGAATGTATGTAAATAAAAACAACTCGTAGCTCACTAATAACATGTACAAAAACATAACATGAAAACAACACACAATACACACACCACTTTTAGGGTACGCCTCACTCGTTGCCTTCGAAATGTGGTCGTCAAGTATATGACGTCTTAGCGGTCCTTATGTCCATGATCCAGTTGCCTCGAAACAGTTGCCCCGAAACAGTTGCCTCGAAACAGTTGCCTCGAACAGTTGCCTCGAAACGGTTGCCTCGGATTAAAAAAGGATCAAGGACATAAGGGTAGCTTCTAAGGTGTCCTACTGTTCCTTCGGTGACCACACTGTCCCTAAACTCGAATTGACTCGAACACCTCCAACGGTGGTGCTACCTACCTCTCAATGGTGGGATGGCACTACCTAAAGGACTTTTATACAGCCTAATTCCTTAGGGTAGGTAGATGACTCATGGATACTTGCTCTTTTCAAAAACAAAACAAAATACTTTTCACACCTTACACTTTCAAAAAGCTTTCAAAACAATTTTTTAAACACTCTTGAGGACAGATACAAGAGTTATTCAGAAAACTTTCAAAGAAACTTTTTTCAAACCCACTCACATTTCGAAAAGCAAACATTTTGAAAACATAAGAGTAAGTATCTAAGAGCCCATGGATAACCATGGATAGAAAGAGTGCTAACACATTCCCTTTCTATAAATCTACCTCCCTAACCGAGAAACTATCTCATAAGGAATTTTGCTGTGCTTTTGTCCTTTCCATGTTGGAGAAAATAAAAGATGGTGGCGACTCTTGCTTCCACGATATTTCGCGAAACCAGCTAAAAAACAGTCAGTTCTATTCCCACCGATCACACAAGGCAACAGTGATGGTATAACAGGAGGTGGTCGGGTCTGAACCAACTTCTTCTGAATTAAAATCGGAAGTAACTTTGTATAACTCATAGGGATAAGGTCATAACTCTCCTTTCTATGATTATACCCTTGATTCCCCTGCTGGGATGGTCTCTAATAAGCAACGGTGGTTGGTGCTACACCAACAACTAGAGTAACTGAGGCGACTTATTGATGACACTGATAATTTCTTCTAGGAGGATTAACCCTCCTCTCTTGCATAACAACATTTGTATCTCCTTCCTTGTTCTTGGTAAACCCATATGACGACTTCTTTGTATTTCCAGAACTTTCACCCTTTGTTAAACGGCCCTCTCTTACCGCCTCTTCTAACCGGATACCCATGCCTACCATTTCAGTAAAGTCACTTGGCGCACTCGCTACCATCCTCTCATAGTAGAAAGCACCCAGAGTCTTCAAGAAAATCTTAGTCATCTCTTTCTCTTCCATGGGAGGAATCCCTTGGGCGGCTACCTCACGTCATCTCTGTGCATATTCTTTGAATGATTCCCTATCTTTCTGAACCATGGCCCTGAGTTGATCACGGTCAGACGCCATGCCCATGTTGTATTTCTATTGTCTGATAAATGCTTCTCCCAAGTCATTGAAAGTATGGATATTGACGCTGTCCAAACTCATATACTACTTCAGCGCGACACCGATCAAACTATCCTAAAAAAAGTGAATCAACAGATGCTGATCATCAGTATGAGTAGACATTCTTCTTACATACATCACCAGATGAGCACGAGGGCAAGTGTTGCCCTTGTACTTTTCGAATTCCGGGACCTTAAACTTTGCATGTATCTTAACATTCAGGACCAAGCTTAATTCATTCACATTCTTCTTGAATAGTTCCTTTCCCCTAAGGGCCTTCATCTCTCTCTACATCTTGTCAAACTGCTCTTGAAAATCATCCATTCTGTCATAAAGACCCAAGTCTTCACTTGGTGGAGGAAAAGGGCGACACATATCATCAATAACAAATGCAACCATATTCACCGAGGGAGGTGCAGCAGGAGCAACATGCACCACAGGAGGTGCGGGAGTAACAGTAGTCTGAACAATTGGAGCTTCTTGAGGACTATGATTGAAATTTTCAGGCGCAAAGTTCTCTGGCATTCCCCATGGATAACCTTGAGGCATCCGATTCTAAACAACAACTAACGTAGCAGACACAAGAATAGTCGAAGCTTTAGTAGTAACCCTTGTCGGTTGAGGTTGAACACTCGGTGGCTGATTCTGAGCAGCCACCAGAGATTTTATCGGGGCAGTAAGATACCAGCCTTCAAAGCAGAAACCTCCTCGCGCAGCTTGCAATTCTCTTATTCTAAGTTGACCATCTTCCTTCTGAAATTAGCTCGAGTGTTATAATGGTGAGACATCTTTCTGAACGAAGTAAAGAAGCTTGGTAAGACATCTGGATATGCATAACAAATGCAAGAAATATGTGCAATATTATGCATGATGTGCAATGCACGTGATTTATTTTTAATATTTCAAGAGACTTAAAGATTTATAGACACATTGCAAATATCAAAGTAATAACACATTTGAGATACTAAATTTTTTTATTATAATAACTTCAAAATGGATTATAAGTTTCAATGATCCAAGTACAAGATAAAAGTAAAGTCTAAAACCCTAAAAAGCAAAGCTGATGAAGATCACTCTATACGCTGGCGTTTTCTTGTAAGCCTGGCGATCTAAGCCTTCAACCTCTGGTTTTCTTCGGCATATCTGGTGGCAACCTCCTTCCAATCATCTGAATCAGGAAGTGAGAAACTAGCATGCGGCTTAGGAGAAAATAAATCCCCTTGCCTCTCCATGGTCTCTACAGCCCGACTCTCAAGAATCTCAATCAAGTCGTCCTTCTCCTTCAAATCTGCTCTATAGGAAATCTCTAAAGTTTGGCACTTATTCTTCCAAGCACCATTTTCCCGCTGCATCCTGACTAAAGAAAGTTGTAGCTCTTCCACATCATCCAATAAGAGAGGAGTGGTCTTCATAAACAAATCAGGCATAGGTGCTTCCCGGGAATACTGCATCTTTAACTGAATAGCTCTCGTTTGGACCCATTGAAGATAAGGCTCCAAAGAAATAGCCCTTCTCGGTCCCAAATCATTCCTACTCTTCTTATTAATGTGACGCCAGGCCTTCGCAATATGCTCCCTAGCTTCCTTATGGTCTTCTTCCTCCTTCAGTAAGAACCTAGTCAAATGAATACTATTTGGTTTATCCCTCATCGTATAGCCAAGCTGTCATCGTGCGAGAACACGGTTATAGTTAATTCCTCCCTTTGTACCAAGAAGAGGTACATTGGGGAAACTACCACAATTGTCGACAATCTCTACATCCTGTTAAGCTCGATTATACCAATCAATATCCGAGTGAGTAAGTGCCATGATCTTAGGATCCCAACGGGGTTCCTTCCTGACATCCCAAAAAGCATTAGACTGAGGCATATAAGAGATAAACCACTGGTACAACAAAGGCATAGAACATATAATCACCCCCTCCCTCATGATAAGAATTCCAAAGATGAATAGAGTAATAAGCATCTCCCAACAATGCAGGAACTGGGTTTCCAATCATGAAGATCCTGATAGCATTAACGTCAATAAACCTGTCCACATTAGGAAATAAGAATAACCCGTAAGCAAGTAGAGCAAAGACGGCCTCAAAAATGACTGTGCTCTTCATCCTGACAAAGTAATAAGCTTTCTCCAATAAGAACTGAGCTGGTAATCCTCTAATCCCTCCTTTAGTAGTCATATGGGCTTCAGCCTCAGACTTCCCCAAATGAATCAAAGCAGAAATCTCATGTGATATTGGCTCACCCTCCAAACCGGTGAAAGGAACATTATCAGTAATAGGTAAATCCAACAGATAAGAATACTCCTCCAGCATAGGCATCAAATGATAGTCGGGGAAAGTAAAGCAATGATACATCGGATCATAGAACTGGACCAAGGTCGAGAGAATACCCTCTTTCATCTTAAGCTTCATGAGAGGAATGATGGATCCATACTTCCAAAAATCTGCAGAACACTCAATCTCGGGAATTAGAGTGATCAACTCATCTATCTTGGAATCTTTGAAACTGTATTTTCCGGTCTTTCTTTTTCCAACATCCATGGTCAAAAGGTACCTGAGATATTCATAAATGGTCAACTTTCAAGTCTCTTGAAATAAAAATTCCTTCAAAAGATGCTTATGGGTGCATGGATGCATGATGCAATAATCACACACAAGATCAAAAATATAGGGTTCATAGGTTCAACGTCAGGAGCATGAGGTCGAAGGTGCTACCCATAAGGCATGGCCTAAAAGTTATCACCTACCGAACAAGGTTCTAGAAGTTCCCAGAGTCTACATCCTTCCTTCGGATATTACCAACTTCCCGATTAACTTGGTAATTAGTAATATTCTCAAGAAAAACTCGTCCAGGTGTAGTATCGCGTGACAGCTATTTTCAGATTACTCCGTCATAGCTACCGCACTACACTAAAAGGCCAAGATGGGTTAGGTTTTCTACGGTCGTCATCTTCAGCTGGCTCCCAGGTCGAAAGCAGTACGTCTTCCCAATTACTCGGTAAACGATACTACAGTCAAAGGGGCCTCCACTGAGTGGGGGATCTCATGCCTCCTCTTTTGGGATTACTCCCTCAAAGTTAACATGACTATACCGCCCGTCCTATCTTAAAGTTTTCCCAAGTCCGGGTATAGGACTTATAAGTAATCACCAAGCACTCTGAAAACCAGGAAAATCCAGACAAACATGTATATAACATATAACACATAAACAACAATAGCACATATACAAATATAAACAAAGATAGGCTCAATCCACTTAGGGATGGACCAGCAAGAGGTCAATCTATCCCCAGTGAAGTCGCCATTTTTTTCTATAGCGGTAGAAATGTTTAAGACTAAGCCATTGGATTGACTAGACTTACACAGATTAAAATAAAAATCGCCACCGCGCTTTATTGTTTCCAAAGGAATGGGAAAAGAGAGAATAACCCAAAAGAGGGGGGAAAGATTCAAGGTAAGAGGGTTGGTTATGCAAAGGGAATGTATTAGCACCCTAAACCTCTACAGTATTCCGCAGGAACCTCTTTGTAAAAAATCTATATATTTTGGCTATAAAATGTTGTATGAAAAATAGATGGTGGAGGTGAGAAAAGAAGTATATTTTTTTAATGATTTTTTTGCACCCACCGTGGTTGTGAACCTTTAGTTCCTACGTACCACCTTTCATGCAATATGGGATCAGGGTACACGTATTTCATCTTTTAAAAGTTTTAAAACACAAGTGTGTTGGTTAATTTTATGAGATAAGACATCATCGTCATTGTCCGTGTGGAAAACATACTTACTGCCCACAATTATGAGAAAGGAGAATTTGCATCATCTCAAAGTGGAGGATATGGCTTGGATTTTAAAATCAACAAAACCTCACTCAACACCCAAGTGGAAAATATCTCTCTTCACTACATATTGTAGAAGTATAGTTGTTTGCATCACTACAAGGATTGACAAGAGTCTAATCTTTTGAGAAAAGTTTTAAAATAAAAAGCCAAAGTGGCAAAATGATTTGAAATGAGATTGATTGACTTTTAGTCTTCTCACCAAAAAAATGTCAAGATATTATTAAGTTGATTGAAATCTGTTTATAAAAAAAAAGTTTTTAAAATGCATGGACCTAAGTCCAAGTTTATTATAAAAATAGTTCAAGTTTCAAAATAAGAAGAGTTTTCAAAAGGAGGAAGAAGATTTTTGAAATTAAAGAAGATGGGAGGAGAAGAAGAGACTATCTTAAAGAATAAGGTAAAAGTTAGGGATAAGGACCATCTAACCAACAAGAAGCCAATATTTGATATTATGAGTCAAGATAGAATTCCCATTCCTTGGATTGGAACCAAGAAAGCAAATATATTAGACCTCTTGAGAAAAACCAAACTTCAAGTGTACTAAGTCTTCACAAAAATTGGGCAGAGTAACGGTTGTATACGGGTGAATTTCATATTACAAACAAAGAGTGTAATCATGATAACTTGCACACAAAAACAAACAAACAACCCAATATCTTGAGGTAAACCTCAAGAACTTAAGATAAAATATCAATTAAGGTCACAAGGTCTCCAACATAGGACAAGGTTTATAACCCTAAGTCCAAGAAGTCAAATGCTCCATAATACCAAGGATAGTAACCAAATAGTCCAAGTATCATTAAAGCCTTTTTAGGGTTCATGTTGATTATTAGGTGTATTGAAAAAAGAAAAGAAAGGCTCAAGTGAGCAAAATAAAGATAACAAGGATATAAATGCTCAAGTGAGCAAAAATACAAATAACATGAAATGTAATGATTAAAGTAAATGGTATATAAGGCATAAAAAATAAAAGCATAAAGTGAAACAAATTAATAATTAGTGGTTAGTTGAATGACCATCTTGAAACTTACATTTGGAACTCATTAGTGGATTGGTAGAACCAAAGCCTCCACACAACAAGTTGCATTTGCTTTTTGTCAAGTATATCATCCATTTTGAAATCCTCAAGAGTATCATGTAATGATCAACGGTGTTTAAGTGATCCGCGTTGACCAAAATTGATAAAGATCCATTAGAGGATTGGTATAACCAAAGCCTCCACACAATTAATCTCAAAGTTATTGGATCAAAGAGATCAAATTAACATATTTGGGCTTGCAAACATAGGTTTGCGCCACAAATGATCATTTATTCGAATCAGACAAAATTTAGCGCTATGTTAAGCAATCGTAAGTGAACTTATATAGAAGTCGCACATATTTTGAGGCTGGTTAATAACAATCTATGCACCATTTGTTTTGAGACATGATATTGTGATCATGCTCCAATAACACTTTGTGGAATAAGAAAGGGATAAGATGAAGAGGGATGGGGAAGAATATACAAACCATATTTGAATTAAATTTTAATCAAACTATTATTAAAATCATTCATCCATTTATATGGAGTTAAACTCAACACCATGGATCCAATGATGTTAACAAAGTTCATAATCAAAAATTCAACCCAAGATTATCCAGAAAATAATCACAAAATAATATTGCATTTAATATATACATTAAAAAGGTTTTAAAATGTTTTAAAATAGAAATAAAAGAGAAAAATATCAACTATGTTCAAATTAATCAAGAAATAAAAAGTAAGACCATAAAATAATCAGAAAAGGACTCAAATATTTTTACAAATTTTTTGGTAATTTTTAAAGTCAGAGACTATTTTTAAAATTAAAAGAAATGAGTAAAATAAACCAAAAATGATTAAAAAAAATTAAAAAGTCAGAAATAAAAAATAAATGAGGTCACCAATATTTTTCACAATATCATTGGATCATTCCGTATTTTTTTTCAGAATTTAGAAATGCATAAAAGTATTTTTAAACATTTAAAACAATTCAAATAAAGTGAAAATTTATAAAAAATATCAAAACACAAAATAAAATTGTGAAAAAATAAAAATCAGAAAGAGAAAAATAAAAAAAAAATTCATAATTTTTTCCAAATTTTTTGGACTAAAAATGAATTTTCTATAATTTTTTGAAGTTTAAAACAATTAAATATAAAAATCAGAATATAAAATAAAAACCAAAAAGATGTGGACCAATGGATGAGAGTCAAAACGCGTCAGTAATCAAATCCAAAGGATCTGGCGTGTTGTGCATATCATGGTCATTAGTGAACAAAGCACTGAATCATTAATTAAATCAGAAATTCAAAAAAAAAAGTGGCACGCCTTCATTGGTTGGAAGATGACACGTTGGTCATCTTCAACTTCCAGCCAACGTGAATTACATGTCTCTAAAACTGTAAAATCAGAAGCTCAGACCTATGTCATTCGCTTTGTCTCTTCAAGACGAAGACAACCACACCTTCGCGACAAATTTATATAAATTGTAGCTCAAGCAAATTGGAAGGAAAGTTTTGAAAAGGGGTTTGAAATTTCATGGTCAAAACGTGTTTCCAGATAAAAGTAAGTGTTGCAACTAGAACCAGGGAAATGAGAGCATCACAATGATATCAAAGTTTTGAAGAACTGATGGCGAAATCTACCTATTGAAGTTGAGTTGTAGAGCTCTGAAATTGGACTTCTATGGAGCAATATAGGGCACGATTCTTGAAGGTAATTGTATGGTTAGCTTCAGGGAAGATCAAGGAAGGTGAATTGATAGAAAAATTGGATTGAAAAAGGCTTGAATACTGATTATGAAGTTACACAAAATTGAGTTATGGATCAAGTTTGGCAGGGTGATTCTGACTATTCAAGCTTGAGAAAATGAATGGGATATTTCATGTATTTATAGGAGAAGAAAATAGGATCAAAAGGAAGAGTGAATGATGCATTTTGGAGGGAATTCGTGTGAATCTGATGCACGAGTGAAGTGCGATCTTATTTTCACCAAAACTCATCCAAACTTTGCATTTTGAGGTGCTAAACACTTCTTGAAAGTTTGTTAATCAAGTTTAAATCAAAAACACGCATAAATCTTGTGATTAGAGGCCGCATTATGGATTTCAAAATTCCCACTTGGTGAGAAATCCAGTTCCAAGTTACCAATTTCAAAACAATGGCATTTTCAACTCAAGGGGTCTTTAGGCTTGATTCTTGATGCTTTAGAAAGATGAGGTTACAAGCTTTGCAATGTAAAAAGAATGGAATCAAATGGATGCTTGAGCTGAAAGTTCAATTGAGTCAAAGTTGGGGGAAAAAGGTTGACTTTCCATACTTAGAAACATTTCAATTTTTTCTTCAAAAGTGACCTATAATGTTTTGCATCCAAAAATGGCCTTCCACTTGGAATTTGCTCTTCACCATAAAAGATTTAATGAAATAGACCTATTGAATGACATTTTGAAACTTGAACCATTCAAAATCTCAAAAAATTGAGAGAGTTATGAATTGTTGAAGTTGGCAAAAGAATCATGAAATTACCTATAATAATTTGTATCCTTAGGGAATCTTCCATACATTTTCTCACTTTTCACATAAAAGAAGGTATAAATTTCACATCCTCAAGATCATTTAGGAAAAAGAGTGGGCTCAAGGTGATAAAAATTGACCAAGTTATGATCATTTGAAGTCACACATGGGAAGTTGCGGGTTCATCTGGAGGACTTGTAATCTTTCTTCATCATCAAACTTCTTCCACATGAAATCTCCTTGAAACTTTTGAAGTGATTTGTTAATAACCCTTTGAAGATTAGGATGTATTTGGAATCACTCAAAAATACCAAAATATGAGCAAGATATACTTCTTTGAAGTTCAAAACCCTAGCTCATAGATCAAGAAAATGCTTTGAGGAACTTTGACAATTTTGAACAACCTTCTTGTACCAACACTTTTGATTTGTAGATAGAAGTTGTTGAGGATGATAATGAGAACTCGTAGCAACGAAAACCACTTCCCTATCTTGAGAATTGAGATAAATATGCACTTTTTACCAATGGAAACAAGACCCTATCCAACCATTATAGCTTCTTCCATCAACCCCTTGTTCTTTTGGATCAATTTGATAACTTTGAAATGTGATAAACCAAAATCAACCTTGCCATTCCATTTCTTCCAAAATAACTTCAATGGTGAGGCTTGAAGTTCTCAAGATTTATTGACTAGGGCATGGAAGTAAACTCATGAACCCATGAGCGTGACGAACAACCCTTTGACCCTCTGCAGTGAAACCCAAACCAAATTCTCCAGATTTATATGGAATGTCAGGAAGCTGACCCCAAGTAGTACAACCACCTTTTTCTACAGCAGCTCTAGCATCTTTCAACGAAGCCATCCTGGGCGAAAACCTAGTAACTTTGGGAATGGAAGAAACATCTTCAGTAGCAGCTGGAGGGATATCTTAAAAAGTTTGACAGGCAGTCTCGATGAATTCTTCGTCCATCTCTACATATCAGAATGAGTTCAGGTGGCTAACCATATACTCCTCTTCACCGCAGACAATAAAAACCTTTATGTTCATGGGATGCTTTAACTTTTGGTGCAGGGTAGAGATAAAAGCACCTGCCCATTGATCCAAGGGCGCCCCAGTAAGCAAGAATAAGCTGGTCAAATATCCATTACATAGAAGGTAAATTCAAAGATCTGCGAACCTACCTTGATCGAAAGATCCACTTCTCTGTGTACCATTCTCTTTGACCCGTCAAAGGCTCGAACTATAATATCACTAGGTTTCAGTACAACCTTTTCGCAATCAAGTATGTCCAAAGCGCCTTTCGGTAGAACATTTAACAAGGAACCAGTATCAACCAATACATGAGCTAAAGTAGTGCCCCTGCATTCAATGGAGACATATAGGGGCTTATTGTGATTTCTTCCTTCCAGAGTCAGATCAGCACCAGAGAAACCTAATCCATTATCGGTCGTTAAGCTAGAAACATAACTTCCAAATTGATCAGCAGGAATCTCTTGTGGAACGTGAGAAGTCTTTAAGAATTTTACTAAAGCCTGTGCATGAGCTTCAGAATACAGTAACAGGGATAACATGGAAATATTAGATGGGGTCTTCCCCAACTGTTCAACAATCTTGTAGTCACTCTTACGGATAATCTTCAACACCTCTTCCAACTCTTGCCTAGAGGTGTCTTCAATCGCAACTTCCTTAGCAACCTCCGTCTGGGAAGGCTTCGTTATTTTTTATTTTCCCTGAGTCTCAGCAGTTGACTCGGTAGCGGTAATTCTAACAGGTGTAGAGATAATCTTTAGAGTGATTTATGGGGAGAAAACCCTTTGGCTTCTAGTAACCTTATTGGTCCCAACAATATTGTCAATGCCAGGATCAACAACTTCAATAACTTCATCTTCAACAATCGGTAGTTCTTGCTTGACGCCATGGTAGTAGACGTCAGATCCATAGTTCCAAGGAATATTTTTATCCGAAGAATATGGGATATCCAGGTGTAGTGATGATAAGAGGAGCAGCTTTCAGATTAATAGTGCTTCTTACAAGATCTATGCAGGTAATCCTGACAGGAGTGTCAGATATTATGGATAAGTCTTGACACAGATTCTCAGCAAACAGAATCTTATCAACCAGAATTATGTGATTGTCCATTAGGCATTGAACGCCTTCCCTCACAACTTGAAGCCATTGGGTTGGGCTGCGCAGCAGTAACATTTTTCAATACAGCCTAGAAATAAACTGGCCTGCAACAGAATCTTCTTGATGATTGGTAATGGAGTAACCAATTCACTTACAGTAGCAACATAAAGAAAATCATCGATAGCACTTATGCCTTTGTCATGCTTTGGCATAGGTGCAGTAATTAAATTCGAGGTCTCCGGAGGATCAAACTCAATCTCTTTGTTGTCAATTATGTCCTGAAATTTATTTTTATGGGCCCAGCAGTTATTAGTGTCGTGCCCAGGACTGTTGGAATGGTAGGCACACTTTGCATTCAGATTGTATCGAGGATAGGAGGTGTTCGGATTCTGAGGGAGCTCCCTTAACGTTATCAACTCTGCTTTCAGTAAATGTTGTAATGCATGAGACAGGGGCATATTGATCTTCTTAAACTGTCTTCTCAGAGCAATTATCCTACGTTGATTGCCCTGTTGTTGTTATTGACAGGTGCAGGACTAGAAATTAATATCGCTCCCACAAACTGATTTCATTCATTTTTAACATGGCCCTTCTGGCCATAAACAACATTGGTCTCCTTCTTACCACCGAATGTCTTCTTCACAATACTTGAAGATGCAACCACTGGAATTTTTCCACTCTTGATACCAATTTTGACATGTTCTCCAGTTAGAATCAGCTCAGTAAAACCAGATGAGGAACTTCAAATCAGATGGTTAAAGAATGGACTTTTCAGAGTGCCCATGAACATATCAACCAGCTCCTTGTCAGATAAAGGAGGTTGCACTCTTCCAGCCAGATCTCTCCACTTCTAGGCATAGTCTTTGAACCCTTCATTCGAGCCCATAGTCATGTTTTATAGTTACACACGAGTCAGTGCAAGGTCAACATTATATTAATACTGCTTGTAAAGAATAACAGTCAGGTCCTCCCAAGTATGAATATTAGTTCCTTCCGGCTGATAGAACCCCTCAAGTTGCGTATCAGACAAACTTTCCTGAAAGAAGTGAACCCATAACTTTCTGTCAGCAGTATGAGGTTGGATATTCCGAACATAAGATCTCATATGAAGTTTTAGACAAGACGTACCATCATATTTATCAAAAGAGGGGACCTTGAACTTGGCAGGGATAACTACCCCCAAAATAAGACCCAGCTCTTTGAAATCCAATCCATGCACTTTCTGGATCTCCATGGCCTTGAGGTGATCTTCCAATTGTTTGTACCTTTCATCAGCGGGAGGATATTGTTCATCAAAAAGTCTTCGTCCTTAAGAATTTTCCCAGAACCTTGCTTGCTTCCATATTCAACTTTAATACTTCTACCGTCTTCCTCCTGATTGTCATCTTCATCATAGGAAATAACATGGTTCTGAGCTTGCTTGGGGAGGTTTTTGAACCTTCTCCCCATGTTGAGGATTACTGGCTTCCGAGTCTTCTTCTTTTTGGTGATGAGTGCCATCATCTCTTTCCGCCCCTGGTCTAAGTTCAAGAGCGTTTCCTGGAATTGAACATTTTGTGCTTGGAGTTCCTTGACAGTCTGCTCTAGGACCATCTTTTACTGAAATAAATAGAAAGAAGATGAGAAATCCTACTTATAGAGTACCTGTTATATGATGATATGCATGATATGCAAATGCAAGTGCAATGTTTTCAAGGACCATTGTGGGATTTAAATTTGTTTAAGCAAAAGGAAACAAAATAAATTTTAGAAACAAGCTCAAATTATAATTGCTTTCAATAAAAATAGTTACAAAACAGCAAAATCTGAATTCAAGTCTCCCATGGACGCTTCCTCTTTGTGTTGACATATGCATTAAGGTTTGTTCTTTGTGAAGGCATTTTGTCAGCTCTAGTACTTTCTTCTCACAAGCATAGAACTGAGCTTCGAAGGTATCTCTTTCTTCCTTGAGATGAATTCAGACCTTCTGTAGATCTTCAAAGTAGGTAGGCATATCAGGATGAAGAACGGTATGGGAAACATATCCTTTAATAATAGGATCTACGATCACTGGTAGGATAGTAGGATATGGAATTTTAAGATTCTGAGCACAAGACCACACTCATCTGAGGTGAGGCTCTGGAGGAATGGAATTCTTGTGTCCCAAAGTCTTGTTATTAATATTTTTGACCGTGCCCCAAGCACGTATAAACCTTTGATGGTAATTTTGAGGATCGTTCTCATAGTCGAACAAAATACCCTGGATGGGTATATCATGAGGACCTTCCCTTCGAGAATAACCAAACCGACGCTGAGCTAGAGAAGGGTTGTAAGCGATGCCCCCTCTTATACCAAGAAGTGGTACATAGGGAATTTCCCACATCGATCAATACTCAAACGAGATGTGGAAATAAAATGCCTTTATTAAAGGTAACATAATCTAGATATTGAAAAATATTACAATCTTAAACCAAAACTTTATTTGCGTGAAATTAAGCAAAGGGAAATAAGTCTTCTAGGTGCGCCTGTGGATGTCTACTCTTGAAACCATCCGCCTTTGCTTGAAAAAGCTTGAGAAAGTCTTCAGTACATTATTTCCCTTTTGTGGCTTTGATTTCAGACATGTTTGGCGTATTGACGCGGCCAAGTTGTTTCCTTTGGTATCCATTTTTAAAGACAGTCACCGAGATCTTGATTTTATTATTATTTTTTGTACCCCCTGTGAATAAGACAAATAAAAAGAAACGGGTGACGAATATATGAAATGTATGGAGAATATATGAAATATATGAATGCATAGGTGTAGAGTTGAGTGACGGGATTTTTGTGATAAGTGCCCCTATAAGGTAGGGATGTATAGTGACGGGGTTTTTGTGATAAGTACCCTTAGAAGGTAGGCTCCTTAATTTTTACCTACGGTTAGTTTACCCTCCAAAAAGGTGTCTTCCTTAAGGGTTTCATGAATAACACCAGAGGGAATAGGCACAAGGGCCTCCCTTAGGTGGAGCCTTTTTACAGACTGAAACTTTCATCTCAAAGTCGTGAAAGGTCTCGTCATGAGATTTTAAGTTAAGGTTGTTACAAAGAGTCATGGGTGACCTTCCAAAGTCCTACTCGTCAATAGGATATCTCTCGATAAGTATTCATTTTTCGGAAGTTCACTGACTCTAGGCGAAGTCGTCACATAAACTCGCAGGGATGATGTACCCCCTAAGCTAATAGACGAACCTTCTTTCTAAGGGTTATTGAAAATATTTTAAGAAATAAAAAATCCCGCCACGTAGTATATATGATGATAAACAATATACAATAATTAAATAAATGTAATGAATAAATGAAAGCAATAAATAAATAAAGCAATAAAAACCCCAAAGCAAAAAAACCCTATAACCTAAAGTTGAATTCCCCAGCAAAGTCACCAACTGCAGCAACTGGTTTTTAAATCAAGATTCGCCACTATTAGTTTTTATCCTAGGGAAGGGAATCTAATAGAAAACCCTAATTCGCAGACAGAGATTCTAGGTTTCAGACTTCATTAGACTAAAGGAAGGTGTTAGGAACCTTTCATCTACCTTGTTCACGAGGATACTAAGTTTTAGGTTTGAGTTGGGGAAACAGGATTTAAATTTTATTAGGGGAACTCGTCACGATTTTTGATCGTATGCCTACGTATCCTCTTATGAGGAATCAGAGTCACAATTCGTAGTTCGTAAGGGTTGGTATTTTTTAGGGGGTCACAAACATACTTTAAATCACCTCGCATTTTGACCGGGAGTAGAGATTGCAGAGATTTTGACTAAATGTGCGGTAAGTCAAAATCTGTTTGAAACCCTTTTGCAAAAAAATAGTTGACTAGATTAGTTTATTTCGAAAAAATAGTTTGAGATTGGTTAGTATTTTTTATAATATTAATTGCATAAAAATCTTAATTAATGCATGATATAAAAATATTTAATGCAATAATATATAAAATAATATGCATAAGTTTGAATAAAATTAGTTTATTTATGATAATATAAATAATATCTATATGTAATAAATAATAATGCTACAATAAATAATAATAAAATAAAAATAGTAATTAATAATAATTAATTATTAAAAGGAAATAAGTATTATAAATAATAAAAATAGGAGAAAATATAAGAATAATAAATTAATCAGAGGGGGGGTTGCATTTTTGAACTGAGTAGTAAAAGCGGTGTTAAAAGTTATGTTGGGATAGGCCCAAGTATGTTCTGGACAGGGGGTGTAATTGGTTTGACAGTTTAGTAAAGCTAAGGAAAGGGGGTGTAGAGAGTTTTTGGGCTTGGCTCAAACGTAGTAAGAAGAGGGTCAGTTTGATTGTGTACACAATGGTATACGGGACTTAAAGTGGACTTGGCCTTACGGCCGTCCACTGAGGATCAAACGGATAGAAATGAGGGTGCATATCATTTACTATAGGCGAGTATGTACATGATTGAAACGGATTACCTAACATTGTTTTCAATATTTTTATTTCATTTCCTTGTTTATCTTTTACAGTTCTTCTTCCCCTCTCTTTCGCTTCCCTTTGTCTTTCTCTCCCTCTAAACCTAGTTTCTTCAAACCCTAACACAATGACCCCACGATGGCGCTACGACCCTAAGCTTCCTCTAACCGAAACCCACCATCCCCAAACAAAAGAGAAAAAGCTAAGAAATCTTTTACCCTTTTCTTGTTTTGCTTATTCTGGTTTTTTGAGCTTTCCGATTTAGTGTTAATCCATGGTTCTTCTTCTTTTTCACAAGTTACGATGGAAGGTGTTGGTGATGTCTGGCGGCGATTAGAGGTGGTTAGAGAGGAATTAGGGTTTCAGATGTTGGAACCCCAATGGCGCTTCTTCTTCTACGACAACTGGGTTCTTCAAGTTCTTTGACCCTTTTGTATTTCTCCCTTCTTCTTTCCTACTGTATTCAAATTTAATATATATAGGTTTTTTTAATCCAGATTTTAGGGTTAACTTAATTTGTTGTTAGAATTTGATTTAGATAGAAATTAGGGATTTGATTTCATGTAAATTGATATAATTGGTTTAATTGTTGATTGTAAATTTCGGATTTGATTGAGTGTTTTTGGATTTAGGCTGTAATTTTGGAGATTTTAGTTACCATAAATTTTGGATCTTACTGTAATATGAATTCTGGTGATTTGGTTGCAATATAGATTTGATTCGTTTCCGTTTGATTTCTACAATATCAGTTAGTGTAAAAACATGCGTTTAATTATTGGTAAATTGGAACTGTTGTTGTTTTATTGGACATTTGGGCTTGCACGTTAGTTTATTAATCGGGCCTTAGCTGTTTACATTTCATTCAGCCCAGTAGCACTGTATTTTCTTTTTTTATTACAGCAAAACTTTTTATTATTTTTTTCAATACAACCGGGCACAATTGGCCTTTTTTTCCTAAAACACAAAACCTTAATAAATGAAACAAAAAACATATATTTAAAAAAAAAACTTTTAATAAAAAATGTTATGCTTTCCTTTTAAAAATATTGTTCATTTATTTATTTATAATAACAATAAACAGCTTTTTTTTAATAACAAAAATACTTCTTTTTTTTCTTCAAAAGAACTCTTTATCTAATAAAATGTTTCAACAATCACTTAATGATAAACAACAAAATAATTAAAAAAGATTTAATTATGGAAATATTTTTCTCTTTTTAACATAAAACAATATCAATCGTCCATTGGGCTCAAAACACAATGGGCCTATTATTCGTGACCGCACCCCTTCCTTGCTATGTAATTACCAAAAACGAAATGGACCAAACTCTAATGGGTCTTAATATATTTTAATGGGCTTTGTTATACTTAATCCCCCCCTCTCTTTTAGTAATAATAACTATTTAAGAACTTAATAATTATTAATCTTTTTTTGAAATAATTTTCTATTTTCGAATCGCGTGGGCTATTGCCCAACATGCTTCGCGAATAAGTCTATGAGTCTTTCTGATTTAGAAAGCCCCATTTTCCTGAATTAAAATACACCTCTGGTTGACTTAAGTTTTAAGAATGGGCCATCAGATATTGTTGTACCATCCTTAATTAAACGTTTCTTTATTATTTTAATATTAAAAATAAAATCATCGAGGTAGGACAAATTTGGGGTACGACACATTGTAACGAGTCGCATTCCGTGTTGCATATTTAACAAGATGTGTTGTTGACTTGTGATGATTAATGTTGGTTGAAAGTTGTGAAGTGGTGATTTTATATAATTTGATCTAATAAATTGTTTATCATACACTCAATTATATGGTTCAATATCTCACCCCTTTTGTTTGAATGTTGCTCTCTCTTGGTAATGTGCAGGTAAACAAGAAGGATAGATGTTAGCTTCGTTAGTTTGAGTCGGTGTGGTCGCTCTGATACGTAGCACTCGGAGGGATGAATGCATGTTTTCTTTATTGTTGGTTTTCATTATGTTGCTGAATTTTTAAGTTGTCTTCATTAAATACTTTTTGTCTTAAATCCGTTTTGAGTTGGACAAGATGTTGTGATGTTTTCAGTTGAATTTATGAATCTGCTGCGTAGCAACGAAAGTTGTTTTGTTTTTTAAGACTAAACAGGTTGTTATCAGTTCATCTGAATCTTATGTGTTATGTATCTGAACTATAGGTGATTGAATGTCGTTGTTTCTAAGTTAAAAGTGTAGCATTCCATTTTTTTGTTGGAAATTTTGTAACTCTGATTTTATATAATTCATTGGATAGAAATGGGGTGTTACACTCATCATGTCTTCCTGGAAGCCAGTAGTAACCAAAATGAGTAGATGACCATGTATCTTGGTGAATTGAGAATTATCGGGAAGCTTTGAGACTAATTCCTCAAGCTTGAAAGGTACCCTTACGAAGTTGATCCAGTGGTATTCCTACGATTGGAATCCATGACCCTGCAACACAGAACAAAGATAAATCCCCTAGATCCTTGAAATGGTTAGTCATGATATGATGTTATGATGTCATGTTTAAATAGATAATGAAACACAAACAAAGCACATAAAGGCCTTAGGTTTGAGACTTGCATGGGGTTTGTATGTAAGTACCCTCTTGAAGTTTAGTTGGCTCAACCTTTCCTAAAGTAGTAACCGGGTTCTAGGGATCTCAATATCATTGATTTTTCCCACAAAATTTGTCTAGCACGAAAACTGACTTGCCAAGAGTGTAGTATCGAGTATCAACCAACTTCTGACTGCACCAAAGCCGACTATCTCACTATATTCTAATGGCTATGTTGGGTCAATTAAGATTCTAAGGTCAGTTAGTGCTTATGACACCACGCGGCAGCCTAGTATTCTCCCCGACTGACTCGAGGGTCACTAGTACAAACCAATGTGTCGCACTAACGTAGCCATCACTTCAACCATATCGCATATGCCGTATAGTATCCATGATCTATTTCTACTTACCTAAAATTCCCTCAGATCCGGATGTAATATCTTTGTAAGAAAATAAACCCGAGTAACCCTCAAAATGTAAACCACACAAGACAAACAAGGAAAGCATTAAAATTGATCTAACTCTAAAGGTAACCCCACTTTTAGTTTTCCTCAGCAGAGTCGCCAGTTTTATAATACGGTGAGAGAACTAACTTGGTTTTGCATTTTATCACAAATGTTGCAGATAGCAAGAGTCTCCACCGATTTTTCTTTTATCTTATAAGGAAAGGGTGAAAAGAACAGGAAAGACCTTTGAGAATTTTCTGGATTCGGGGGGTAGGTTATGAAAAGGGAAGGTGTTAGCATGCTTTTTATCCGTAGTTATCTACTGGCTCTTAATCGCTAGCTCACTTTTGTTTTGAAAATGCTTTGTGAATGTGTTTTGAAAATATTTTGAAAATTGCCTAAGTATGGCAACTATGTAATGATTCTTGTATCGGTTAAGAATGCGTACAAAGTGTTTGTTTTTTTGAAAATATTTCAGATAAAGTGTTTGTGAAAAAGATCTTTTGAAATGTTCGTGAGCAAGCGGTTAAGAACTATCTACCTATTCAAAAGTCTTTCGTGTTATTTTCCTCCTCCTTTAGATAATGTTACCCTACCATTAGTTAGTAGGATTCCCTATTGTTGGATTTAGGGGGACAGGTGTGAGTCATCGTACAGTCATAAAGGCAACTCATATGGGCGCTTTAGAAATTTTATCGTAAGGGACTAGATCGTTTACCGAAGGCAGCATCATCAGGGTCATCGAGGGACTACGATCTATTTTACCGAGGGTATTTGCTAAAGCATCCCACGTTCGAGGGACATGACTGTGTTTCTGAAGGCAACAAGTGAGGTCACCCTAGAGGTGTAAGTGTCAAAAGTGATTCATATTCAGTTATTTTAATCTTGCAATTAAGGTTTTCTATGATTATTTTTATGTCTTGCCATACAAACCCTGATTACTAGCAAAATAAAATAGCAATAATGAAAAGCAGTAAAGTGTGGGAAATAAAATTATACGCTATTACAAGACCTCGGGAGTGGGGGTATAAACAAGAAAATCGGGGGAAAAGAGTAAAATCTAATTAAACTATTACAACCGTAAGTAGGTACATATTTGTAAAAAGAACGCAAAAGTAATAAAGTACGTGAAGCGGTAAAAAGAAAAAGAAAAGAGAAAATTGTTTTGTGATTCGTCTTGATGAAAAAGTTTGATGATTAACCTAAAACCTAATTGATTTTAATTAATTAAAAAATAAAGTTAATTAATTAAATTAAACAAAACCCTAAAATCTAATTTGATTTTAATTTAATTAAGAAAACCTAAAAAAAATTAAATTAGGGTTAATTTTAATTAAAAAACCTAAAACTAAATTAGGGTTTGTTAAGAAAAATCAAAGGTTTGTGAAAAATGATAGGTTTTATAAAAAAGGAAGAAAAGGAAAGGACAAGAAGAATAGAGAATTGTTACAACAAATAACTAAATGGTAGGGTTGAGTGTTGAACCCACGCCCTCAGGACTTTCCAGTAGCACAGTTAGCACCAGGCCAAGTGCGCCTTGGTGTTAGGATCTAGCCTTAGCGTGTTATGTAATCAACCTGCAAAACATAAAAATATTAGGAAAAATAAGTGGCAAAAGGCTGGATCTAACCCAGGACCTTTGACACAAATGACTTATCTCGCGCGCTTCTAATGGCGGGGCGGCTATACATTCATTAACTTATATCAAACCATAAATATATAATATAAACAAAATTCTTGAACCGGAGAGGCGCCAGAGCCCTAGTTCTGGTTGTCTTCTCCGGTTACCTTGTTTTGCCCAACCTGCAAAATAATCAAGATTGGAAATCCAAAAAACATCCTACCCCCCTAAATCAAGGGTTGTGATTTCAATGGAAGGTTTATTTTGGTCTAAAAATCCATGGTTTTTGAGTTATGAAGAAAAATGAATGAATTGGTGTAGCTATGGTGATTCAAGATTTAGCATGCATGGGACTTCCACGATAATCCATACCTGTGCAAAGATATCTCAGAAACATGATAACGACATTAACATGGCTTAAAATAAAGCAGAAATCAATATATGAAATTTATGCAAATTATGGGATCGGAGATGAATGCATTGCATTTCATGTGTTTTGGAACATCAAAATTGATCCAACCATACTCTGTATGATTGTTAGGAGTGAGTGGGATGACTGTTTTGTAGTGAAAGGGCTTGTGATAAGGGTTTCAAGATTTTAGAGTTCTTGAAATTCTTTGATCTTTTTTGACAATTTTGTGAGGCAAGGTTTCGTGTCCTTATATGAGAATGAATGGGAGAATATATAGGTCGAAATTAGGGCAAAGATACGAGCTTGGTCTTTTGTAAGAAGGCATTGTCATATTTCATTTAATTTTGACTTTTAAATGAATAAAAATTAAAATAAATAAATAAATCAAAGGGAGATGTATGAATAAGTCTTGAGGTGCACATGAGATATAGAACACGCTTGGACTCTGAAATAATAGCTCAATAGCCAAAAATATCAAGTTTGCTCCACTTGAACTTCATGCATTTGCTCAAAACTTCCCAACTTGCACTGGTCATAACTCTCTAAATTTTCATCTTTTCAAGGTGATCCTTGACTTTTTAGAAATATCAATATGTCCTCTACAACTCCTATTTTAATCATTTTTTCATTTGGAAACTTTATCTTGATGTAAGTTGCCTTGACAAAAAGTGTCTTTTTGTTGACTTTTGAAATTACTTGTAATGTATTGACTCATATCTCTCAAATGAAGCATTTTTTAGACTTGAGCTTAGAGTTACTAAGTTATAGAGAATTTAATTTACTTCAAAATAAGTTTTTGTTGGGGAAACATTGATGAAGCATGTGAAAGTTATGCTTGGTCAAAGTTCAGTTGATTTATCCTAAGGGAATCCTAATTTAGCAACACTTGACTTTTGATGATTTAAGGGATTTTCTTGAGAAATCATGATCAACCCTTGATAAAATGATGAATATCCCTTCAAAATGTTGATTTTTACCAAAAATCTTAAAGTTTCACTGTATGTTGACCATAGTTGACTTTTTGTCCATAATAGTTAATTTTTGGTCATCTGAGAAACTGACTAATCAAACTTGTGATGCAAGACTTGAAATTCGGTATGAGCATTCTTGAAGATATATAAGAAACCATGAATTACATTTAAAACCTTAGAAATCCAAATCTCCTTGTGAAAAGTGAAATGCTAGTTGTGAACCCCTGTCTTAGGAGAAGAATTTGTTGACCAACTCTTGAGCATCCTTGAGAGTTTTGAGAACCCTAGGAGAATGTCTTGAAGAAAATGAGAGGGAAAATTTTGGGATACAACAGAATGGTATGGTAATTATACAAATGAAAATTTTCCTAAACATGTTATGCTATATAAAGCGATAAACGAGTACCTAGCGTGTACCAACTTCAAAACATTATCATTGCCATACATTCGCAAGTTGAAACACTCAAATTCAGAAAATCACCTCAAAATTCTTCAAGTTACCGGACCAAAATTGGAGTCCAAATAACAACAAAATAATTAGAAAAAACAAAATTACACACATACAAATTTCCTCAAGTTAATAAAAGAAAGCTCTCAGAAGTTTAAACAAGTTGAAAAGTGAAGATTTGAGAATTTAGAACAAGTGCAATTTCAACTTGTTTAAACAATAATCAACACACTACTTAAACTAACAAAAATGAAAATCAATAAAACATACTTGTTTTACGTCTCAAGTTCGACGACTGTTATTTAAGAACGTTCCTCCAATTTGCTTTCACCCGGTTATTTCTAACCAACACACAAGCAAATGCGAAAGAAAATAAACAATGATATAAAAAATTCACAAGTATAGTAAACCTATATAAGTATCAATATAAACAAGTTCATGCAAAATTTCTATAAAACATGTACATTAATTACAAAACTTAAAAACAAAGAAATTGTCGTGATGCGAAACAATAAACCGATCACCGACAACAGCGCCATTTTGTTGTAACGGCAAGCAAAAAGTAAATGATTATTTTACCAGGTGAGTCGCCATTCCACAGAGATTGGTTATCGAGTCGCCATTTGACAAATCATTCTTTAATGAGTTTGGCGTTAAAATGGGTTGAAGTAAGGAAAGGTAAAATTTATTAATAGAAAAATAAATTCATTCTTCATAGGGGAAACTTATCAAGCATGCATATAATCCGCTCCTCACAGACTTAAACTTATAGATTAGTTATAATCAACCTACTATACTCATCAATATAATCACGTGTCAAACACAACACCCACTGTATCACCTCGGTGATGATCTCTCAACCAACCTCAACAACACAAAAGTCAGATGTGCTACTCGCATTAACAATCTCTCAGTCAACACAACCAACACAAAGACATTAATCACAAACACCCAAGTGAGTGCCAACTCTTAATCTATCTCTAGAATTCAGAAACTAACAGATAATCATCCTAAATAAGAAACCAAGAAGTATATGCCTATAAAAACTCAAATCCATAGCACAGCAAAAATCAAGAATAATAATCCACAAAGATTTGTAAAGCAAGTTTTATATAACGCCATGAGCGACAAATATACTTAAGATCAAAGTAAATACATATACAAACTCAACATACAAATAATACACAAAGAAGAAGAGGAATAAACCACAAATCTCCTAGTTTGTCAATGGCGATCGAAGAGCAATCCATCCTGAGTCATCCGTATGCAAGCTTCAATGTTGTTTTCTAAGCTAAACCTAGAGAAAAAATGAGGGTTGATGAAGTTGGGAGTAAAAATTATCCCCAAAATCATAACCAAACAAAATGAAATGAAAATGAAATATAAAGAAAAATCTGGTCCACACGCGTTGCACGACGACATAAATGCTTCGCCTGACTATGGTTCCTAAACACAAGGCCCAGGTTGCGCCGCATATGCAACTGGCCAAAAATGTACACCATCTCTCAGTGAAGGGAAGCTTCTTCTGGGAACACAATGTTTCTTCGCCCAATAAGCTGCTGGAGAGCCCAAGTCAGCAGCTACTGGATAAATGATCCAGTCCTCTCGCCCCTTCGTCGTTTGGCGAGGCCAGCGCAAATGCTGCTCTCTCAGGCTTTGCCCGGTGAGGCACACCAGAACAACAAATTTTATTTCTCCTTCTACATAACTCTAATGGCTCTCTCTTCTTGGCCTTATTCCTTTATTGATCAAAATTGCACATTGGAGCTTTTATTCCTCTTGCTCCGACAATGCTCAAATACATACAAAATAGATACAAAACTATCAAACAATACACTTTGTACATGGAATGCATTATACACAAACTAAACATATTTATACATAAAATGAGGTTATTCAACTGATATTAACAACAAAGAGTCGATAAGTGCAACAAAAATTATATACAAAAATAACTACAATTTTCACTTATCAACATCTGAGATGTGAATACCAGAATTTCACTATCTATAATAGAGAAATTTCAATTTCAAAATTACTCACGAATCAATAAATGGTGCAAAGTAACATTCTTTTTATTCTCCTCTCTCAATCGTGATGATATGAAATCTTCAATCACTTTTGGAGAATTATTTGTAAATAGAATACTATATGGACTCAAAAATACATAAATATCAATGAATGGTTAAACAAAATTCAAAAAAATAAGTGAAAATTTAGTTTTATACAAACACGATGAATGTTCCATAATGAGATTTTTAATTTTATACTTACATGCACCACAAATGTAGTATCCTTACAACCAACCACTCATTTTCAAACATAAAATCTTTTATATCTTTAGAATCCATGTAGAAAACCTCTATCTCACTATCATAATCAAAATGAAGAGGAATTAGTTGTTTCTTATCCATAAGGTTAAGTACCAATAGTCTAATTTAATCTTCATAAGGTACCAATATCCCATTATACATATCGACATGGGAGGATGAAAAACTTACTCTCATCCTCACACCACGTACAACAACTCTTTGTTCAGCCAAATGATCATCATCTTCATTTATACACGGTTGGATATTACCACTTAATCTCTGCATCATAAAAATAACAAAAACACAAAGCAAATTCAACATAATATATCCTACATCTTAGAAAAAACACTATCCTCACATACCGCAATGGGCTCATCCATCTCTTTCCTATGAATTTCTAGCTCCTATGATAATGAATCTTCCAACTTCTTATTGTACGCCTCCTCTAAATTTTCCAAGTCTTTCTTATACAATTCATGTTCACTTGTTAAATTCTTCTCAACAATCTCCTCCATCTCTTTATTTTGCATGTGTTGTGCTTTTTCTTGTTGTGCTAAAGAGTATTCTCAGGCCGATGCCTTCTCCAACACCATGTAACGTCAACCATGATCTATTATTCTGATTACTTTGACTAATATATCATGTCGTGGTTTTAGAATAAAAGAACCTTGACTAGCCATATCAATAAAAAAATCCTATATAATATGAATAAGATTTATTTTTAATAGAGAGATTTAAATTAGACATAAACAAATAATACGCACAACAAATCTTAATTACTTACAATTTTCTCAGTGACTACTTGTGATGCATTTGAAGTGAACTCTTCATTCGGTCTTTGTCGATCCCTCTTCCATTTTCCATGTCGTGAAAGTGGATATGATTTGGGATCACAACTCAAGGGGTCCTCATTCTCATTCGTTGTCTCTTTTCATAAATTAATTTTTGCTTAAGTTTCATGTAACCCACGCGAGACAATCTATGGGATATTTGCTTTTTGTCTTATTTAGCTTTCCTTATTCACTTTTAGCATGTTATAAACATATTGAAAATATTAAATTGCATGGTTGTATCTATAAAGCATAAGCATAAAATTATCAGATAAATGATTACTACTAATCATGAAATCAACAAAACTACGGGACTTCACAAACTTTGCCCAAACCTTCTTGGCAATAAAATTATAATTCACAGTTGGATGCTAAAGATCAACCTTAAGTTTCATAATGTAGTCAAACACGAGTTGTGACTTAAATCTCCTTCAACGTTCACTAGCATAAGTGATCTATTTATTCTTCAACTTATCATCATTAATAAAGTCAAAACTCGATTACACTTACGTCAATCATCATGTATTAGTAATTATAAAAAATAAAATCGAATCATTTAAATTCAAATTAATACCTTAACGTTTGTCCATATGATTGCTTTCATATTTTCTGGTACATGAGTCCAATCGTCTATCAAAATATTCACTTTTCTAAGTCAAAGGAACACAACATAACTCTTAAAAAGGGATGTTTTTCACCATAACATGTCCAAGTTACAGGATTAAACTCGATCGAGAATTTGTTATCCGAGTTGCAAACTTTTGTTAATGTAGCCATCATTGTAACACCTCTTTGTTTTCTCTTCTTTTTTTCATTCCATAGTTTGAGATTCATTTGTACGAAAATCATTTGTATGAGTTTTGTCACTAGATGAAGAGTCCATATATGTTCCAAAACAATAACAAAATATTAAACCAATCATCAACAACAACATACAAACAACAACAACACATCATAATCAATAAAATACAACAAGAAACATCAACATTCAACAACAACATAACACTTCACCAATTGAGCATTCACGTTCTATTGACATGTAAATAGTGTGTCTCAAACACATTCAACAACAACATAACAAAGAACATAAATAGCAACAACAACATAACAAAAAAACATAAATAGAAATAACAACACAAACATGAACAACAACCATAAACATTCAACATCAACAACTCAAACATAAATATTATCAACGAGAACATAAATGTACAGTACATGCGTGGAGAAAAGTTTACGTACCAGAAACATGTTGAATAAGTAAAAGAGGTTCTTATTGTAATTTTTTGTCCTAATTTCTTCGTCTTCCAACTCTAACTTCGTTTTTTGTTGCTTTGTAAAAGGAAAACCCAAGAACAAACGATATAGTGATAACGATTTTCGTTGATTTGTAAAAGGGAAACCTAAGAACGAACGATAGTGACAATATCGTGTTAGAGTTGAATGGTTTCTCAATGATAGGGATGATAGTGTGTTAGGGTTGAACGGTTTCTCGGCAATATAGATGAAATAGAAAAATGACAGTTGAATAGACAAGTTAAGTCGTGTTTCATGTTTCTAAATAACAGATTTCACCAATGTTGTTTGAAACAACTGTAGTGATATCTAGCTATTTAATTAAATTTTCTAAATAGAAATTAAAAAATTGAAAAATAAAACAAAAACATATCACAACGGTTAGTACAACCAACCATAGTGAAATATGAAATATTTTCAAATTAAAAATAAATAAAAAATAATGGTGTCGTTATATAAATAAGAAAATAATAAAAAAAGTAAAACATATTACGACGGTTGGTATAAACACCAACCGTAATGAAATCACATTAATATTTAATTATAAAATAAATCACAAAGAAAATCGCCACTATAATATTTTTAAAAAAAATACAAATTTGCATGCGGACTGGAACCCATGAACTTTAAATACTTTCACCGTTGTTTTTATATTCAATCGTGATAATAAGCAATTTATATTTAATTAAAAAATAATTAAAAATGATGGCAGCTGGTTTTAGAGATGTTAGAGAAACTTTAAGTACTTTCATCGTCATTTTTATATTCAATTGTGATAGTAAAAAATTTATATTTAATTAAAAATAATTAAAAATGATGAAGACTGATTTTAGAGATATCACAACGATCTTTGAAGAAACCATTGTAAAATAGACTTCGTTGTATATACTATTTGTAGTGGTGTTACATGCATTGGCTTTGCATTTATAAAGGTTTTTGCAACTCTCAAACTGGTTTCGATTTGTGATGCAACTACTCCTATAGCCAAGGTTAGTCAAACTTAACTAACCTCTAACTTAACAACTAACTTGTAACTAACATAACTACTAATATAAACTAATTGTTTAGTTTGAAATGCAACTAACAATTTTCTCTCTAAATTAGGGTTGAAGTGGTTGGAGTTGCAAACATTGAAATCATGAAGCTAATGCAGCAACAATTGTGGTTATATGATTTAGAACATTATATGAATATTCTTCATTAAGACCTTAAGATCCATTATTGCTCTCAACAAAGAGGAAGACACAATAGAAGAGATGATTACTTTTTCATGAATACATATAATAAAAAAGAACTATAGTTATACCTAGCTAGATTAACATTGGAAACCATATGTTTGGTTATATATTATAAGAACACAAACATTTTCTGTAGTCATATGCTAAACATTTCACACCCTAGATTAACATTGTCATTGTGTATACAGTTTCTTTTCAATATTGTTCAGTTTGTAATAACTAGCTAGGGTTCATAACATTGTTACTTAGTTGTGAGAAGGAGGGTGAGTCTTAGGTGGTGAATAATCCAAATTAAAACCAGGATGTTTCTCACTATGCTTCTTCTTGTGAGGCACACGCCATGATGAAACTGAAACATGAGATTTTGTTTGTAAACCATGAGCTGAAACTTTTCCTACACCTTTTAACATTCTCCGATTAGTACTTTTTCGGTTTTTCGACTTCTCCGAATCACCAACCAACTCATTAGTCTTCATCTTGTTATCGCCTTTGGTAACCTTCATCGGCGAGGAATCAAAACCATTTTTGTCAATAATCTGCATAAATTAAATTAAAACTTATTTAATTAAGAATAAAAGATATTACTACAAACTATGAATCAACTTTAATTAATTAAGACATGATTCTAATACACTAAAAGTATTTATGCTAGAGTAATGAGAACCCTAATATTTATGCTAGAGTAATGAGATCAAACCTTAAGAGAGAAGTTAAGTTTCTTCTCCATCTTCTTATCAAGAGAGTCCAGATTCCTCCGACCAGCATTGCATGCATGCAAGGAAAAGCAAAGAAATAAAAGAAAAAAGTATGTAGTTGAGGATGACATTGGATATATCCTTGTGAAATCTTGACCTAATAATGATGAAACTCTTGTGAAGTGATGATATGGTAGTAGTAGTAGGAGAAGAAGTATTTGTAGTAAGAAAGGAAATGAATGTGCATTAAATGCAATAGCTTAAGGAAGAATAAGAGATTAAATTGAAGAACATGGAGTTGTAGGGAGGTGGAAGAAGTAATTATGGGAGAAGACGAAGATATGGTCTTCTCTTTTGTCCCTTTTCTCTGACATGTTTGTTTATTGGGTCCCAAGAGAAGCAAAAAGAAAAAACACACCACCTTTTGAAGTGAGATATATAGAAGGAGATTTACTAGAAGAAAAATTATATTATACTACACCGTACGATAAACAGTCAAATATTTTAATAATAATTTTTTTAACGTTTTTTTAATATTAATTGGAGTATAGATAAATTAACCAAATTTATAATTCCATTAATCAATATTTTAAATTTTATTATTAATCAATTTCATTACTATTAAAAATTAAAGTATTTATTAATTAACTTCGTAATTTTATTATCTAATATTTTATATTGTATTAATCAATTTTATTTTACTGTTAAAAATTATTTTTAATATTTAAGTATTTATTAACCAACTTCATCACTTTATTAAGTTTTTTTTATATTTTATTTACCAATTTTAATTTATTACTAAAAGTTATTGTTCATGGAATGTTTAGAAATATTATTCATAATTACTGTTCGTATATTATTCACGGTATTATTCATAAATTTAGTTTTTATTTAAAAAAATAATATTCATCATATAAATACAGTGAACCGTACGTATGATATAAATATTTGTTATAAAAATGAGTGTAAGATTAGCAATGTTGTTACTATAATTTGGATTAAATATTGCACCAAGATACCTTAGAGTTATTGTAGTAAAAAACAATAATTTAACACTTTTAATTTCTTAACAACATTCAACACATTATATATTTTTACTTTTTTCTATTTATATCACATCAACAATATCTTACCTCTCTTATCTTTTGTTAGGTTAATATTAGATTTAAGATATGTTGTCAGGATGATTTTAAATTACAGTTACAGTGGCAAATATAAATATAGATGCATACATTATAATTATAGTTATTTTGTGTGTTGTGATACGAATTATAAATTGTTATAATTGTTGTGGTGTGCATGGTTAGAAATGTTTGGAATGTACAACTGAGAAACTATTAAAGTTAACATTTTTATCATATTAAAAGAAGACTTAGATATGAGTTTTAAGATTTTATTTCTTTTTATAAAAATATTTAAACAAAAATGGTAAATATTATTTGATGGAATTTTTGATGTGGTCGCATACATAATTTTAATTCTCACATAAATTGTGAGATAATGCGGTTGCAAAAATTATCACATAATTGATATTATAGTCTCAATTACAATTTCAAATATTATGGTAGTCATATCCCCCTATATTAGTAACTTGTTGTTAGTGTATTAGTAGTTTGTAATTGTAAGAACCATGATCTTGTAAGTTTTAACTCATCTAATTTATTCAACTCAAATTTAAACCATTGCTATCCGTTCCCCCAATTAAATTTTAATCTAATGATCGAAGTTTGAAATGTAGAGAAATCCAAACTTGAGTAGTCCAAAATAAAAATGATTTAATATAAAAATTAGTATTAGATTCATTAGAAGGTGTTTATAAAGTGAAACATTAACCAAATTCAAGAAGGCCATTGCCTCCCCCATGTTGGTTCTATCGAGGAACTTTTCATTCCATGTCTTTACATTCAAGGCACTCAATCAATATTTGAATGGCCAGTGTCCCTTGTTTTTAGCTTTGCTTGCCTTCCATTTTTGCTTTCCTTGGGAAACTATATAGAATAAATATTATACTACTAGTTATTGAAAGTTGGAACACTTTTTAGATCTTTTGTCACTTTAATTAACATGAACATGATTTCACATTAACTCTTTAAACAACTATAGCCCACCATGAGAGATGATGATCGAAGTCAATATTGTACAATTGGTTGAAATAAAATTGCAGGGACTTGAATCAGAAAGTAGACTATATTACTAGCAAGTAATTAGGTTTATTTTGAGATGGATAACTATAAGGGTAAGTTACTCCATAAAGTCTAAATGATTTATGGTGTATTATTTGTGGCCATTGAATCTTGGACATTAAATTCCATGCATGATGTATTATATCTTAAAACTTAAGTGACAAAAGAGGGAAAATAATTTGGTACTAATAAATTTGCAGGTTTGTTCACGTATTGGTTTGTTAATGGGTTATATTTTAGGTTCGTTAAGGTTTTGATATTTATAATTATAGTTTTTCTCTAATTTTTTAAGTTTGTAGAAGTTGTATAAGGTAGAAATCCGTGTGAAAAGTAAAGAGTAAAATTTCTTTAAATTATATTTTAAGGATTTAGTCGACTTTTGGGTTATCAAAGAGATTGTAAACACTTTAAATACCTTGGATTAGTGTGATTCTTATATTGAGAGTTTGAGAAATTGAGAAATACTTGGGTAGAAAATAGAGTTTGTTATTGAGAATTCCAAAGACTAATTAATTTCTTTTAACTCATTATAATCTCTTGTAACAACTTTTGAAGTATATTGAATTGGAGAGTTGCTCTATCCCCTAGATGTGGATCCATTTGATCGAATTGGATAAACAAAATCTCCGTGTTCTCGCCAATTATTATTTTATTACTTGAGGTCATTTGTCTGATTGACATTGTTCTTTGTCTCACACATCAAATTTTTTTTGTTATTAAAACTCTGAATAATTCTTTTAAGTGTTTTTAATTATACTATCAATTTAACAATAAATGGCATCCACTATAAGGCAAAGGGGTTAAGTTTGCAAGTGAACACTAAATAGGACATCGAGAAGTGTTTCATAGACAATGAATTTTATGAAAGGTAAAGATGCAAGTAATACTAATTCATTAAAGGTGTGTAGAAGTACTAAAGGGAGAGACATTGATGCCTTCAAGTCTTAAATAAGCTGAAAAGACCCAGATGATAGATAAGGGAAAAATGTCATTATCTTGTTCATATGAGATAAAGTATTAAGGGAATTCGTGAGGAAAAAGATTGCGGCTGAGATGTGGGTCAAGTTTGAATCTTTATGTCAAAAACAAAAAAATTATTTTTTTTCGTATGGTGGAGAATAAATCTATTGTGGAGAATCTGATAAAAGTTAACAAGATCATTAATGATTCGCAAAATATTTAGGTGAAAATGAAAGATAAGGACAAAGCTCAAGTGTTTTTAATCCCATTACCTAGATCCTTTGAATACTTTAAGGATGTCATTCTTTAGGGTAAGGAAGGAATCACTACGATGAATAACACTTTTTATGATGTAGTTTTAATCTCCAACATGCTAAAAACCAAGAGGATATATCCTGGGAGCGCAATGTTTTATTTTTTTAATAAGATAAACAACATATTACGTCGGCATTAAAAAAAACCAAGGTAACACAGTTATAAGTTAGCTCCTTTTTTATCCACAAAAAAATAATAAACATGTTATCTCAGTTTTCTTTAGAACCGAGGTAATATAGCTATAAGGAACCTCGCTTCAAATCCCCGTTGTCGCATTAAAAAAATTCAATGATTTATCACTTGGCGTCTTTTCCAGATGCCATGTTCTTTTTTTGTTAATTAGTAATTCTCAAAAACTTTGTTATCAATAAACAATAATAGACAATAATACAAAAAAGAAATATTTCATTGATAATAAAAAAATAACACAACAAAGAAAACTACTAAATAAATTCAAACTTCTCAGTCCACTCAACTTCAACATTACCCATAACTATCCCTAACTTACAGAAAAGTTCAGAAAGAACTCTCCCATTAGGTATGAGGAAAGTCATTTACTCCTGAGAAGTCTTTATCATTTCCTTCAAGAAGTTGAAAATGGTCAGAGGAAGATTAACTCTGATGTTGTAGGTGGGGAATAACAAGAGATGCTTGTCATACCAAGTAAGGGTTTCCATGTCTTTCTCTCTTAGACGGAGATTTACCACTAGAAGTTGAAATCAAAATTTTAAAATTGGGAATAGAGAAGCAGGACTCGAGAGCTTATTTTAATTGGCATAAATTCAGTGAAGTTGAGTTGAGTAGACATTGTTGAACTCATAGTGTTCAACAATACTACCTGTCTCTTGACAGTTGATTGTCATAGCAATCAGTGATGGAGTAATGAAGAAATGAAGCCATTGACATATGACTGGATGACTTTATCACGATCAGCTAGAACAACAGAGGCATTCATCCAGAACTCTTTAACGAGATTAGTGTATATGGGACCATGAAGAATGTGAAAGTAATCATTCAATCTTAGTTTCTTAACAACTTTCCTTAGTTCAAAACTATCTAAACAATTGAAATCAACATACTTTTCATTGATAACAAATAATAGATTTGCATCGATTTATGATAAGAAAAAACTTTGAAACAAGGAAACAAGACACAGAAAGTTGGTAATGAGATGTTGAACATAGAAAAAGACTTGGAAACAATGTTTGAAGACACAACGAGTTGGTAATTAGACATTTAAATATGTCAAAAGCCTTCTTAATAATCTAATAGAGACATTACGACTTGAATATAGTTGATCATTGCTATTCTATTTGAAATTCTAGATGTCAGATCCCAGATGTCCTAAGAGATGTCGGGACACCGGATCTGACTTCAATACGCAACAACAAGATGTATAAGTGAAATAAACAGTGCTGAAAGTAAATAACACAAAAAATATGTTTACCCTGTTCGGTGATAACAACACCTACTCTGGGGGCTACCAAGCTAGGGATGAAATTAACTAGATAGTATCAACTTATAGACCTCACAACAAGCATCCCAATTTATAGCCTACACACTTAATCATTACCCTTTACTTAACTTCTACCTAAGACACACCTAGGTATAAGGCCCTCCTCAAATCCCTCTTCAATTACAATTAGCAATTGGAGCAACTCTAAACACAAGTAGAGAACAAAACCGGAAGTCACTCTTTCAAGACACACAAAACTCAATTCTTAAAAGCTTATGAGAGTTGGCACACAAATACTCAATGCTTAACAACTTATGAGCATTTAACACACAAGTGTTTAATGCTTAAAAGCTTATAAACATCTGACACAACCCAACAATATGGATTCTAAAAACCCTACCAAAAACACACACGTAAGTTCCACCTAATACTAAGTATACACCAGTCTATTTATAACATGATTCTAGACTGGGTTAGGCTTCAAAATACATCAGTGAGGCTGCACAAAGTCTGCAAATTCTTCTCCGAAAAAATAGGTCTTTAATCATTAGTTTACTAAAATGTCTCCATATTTAAAAACTTTGTATATCTTTGAAAACTAACATAGAATCTTTGATTTTTCAATCTTGGATGCCACATAAACTAACTAAATATTCCCTGAATATTCAGTAACTAACATATATCAGCTGAAACATAACTGTCAGATGTCGGAGATGCGATGTCTTATCCTCCTGGTTGGGACATCTTATACGAAATATTAAAAACTGCAAGTTGGAATATCTTGTTCAACATGTTGTTGTCAAGTTGGTTTTACCAAAATGTATGTTGTGATACGGTGGCAGAATCGATTGTTTAATACTGGTTTGCGTTTTGCGTTTGGAAATGTCGCGGTAAGCAAGAGTCGCCGCCGACTTTTATTTTATCCAACAAAGGAAAAGGAAAAAGAACATAAAAAACCTTTTTCGAGATGTTTCTGAGTACGGGGGGTAGATTATAGAAAGGGAAGGTGTTAGCACCTTTTCTATCCATGGTTTTCCATGGGCTCTTAGGTACTTGCTCATCTTTTAAAATTGCTTGGGTGTGTGCATTGTTTTAAAAAAGTTTGACTCCGTGATAACCCTTGTATCAGTCCTCAAGAGTGTTACGAAGTGTTTTGAAAAACTTTAGTTTGAAAAGTGTTTGTGTGAAAAAAGTTTGTTGTTTTGAGCAAGTACCTAACAGTTATCTACCTACTCGAGAAAAGGCGTTCTTTTCCTCTTATCCTTTAGACCGTGTTATCCTACTATTAGTGAGAAGGTAACCTTAGTCGTTGGATGTAAGGGTCAATTCAAAAGGGACGTAATGGTCATTGAAGGCAACATGTAAGGATACCTTAGCATTTCGAAGGGACTGTTTACCTTGGTTATTGGTAAACAACCGCTGATCCTCCAAATGGTTACTTATTTGGTTACTCGCAGGATCGATCAGATTGATCCTAGGACATAGGTTGATTTTGAAGTTTTGATTAAATTGGATATTGGTTGAATGACAATAAAATAAAGAGGCTTTAAGTAAATTGCATGAAGAAGTGGGCTTGGTAAAATAAATGAAGGCTTAAAGTAAATGATTTCGACAGAAAAATAAAGAAGAAGGCAAGTAAATTTCTGGAAAAGTAAATGACTTTGATTAATAAAGTTGGTGTTTCACACATACATTTCTCAACAATTCTTTCTCACACGCTGGGTACTCGAATCTATATGAGTGACTTTGTATATAATTGTGAACACACGCGAGAAACTGCGTGACTACTACTATTTATACTAAAACATCCCAAGTAACTGTCGGGCAGTTACACTACTTCGAGATGATTCCACTTGGCACGTTCTCAACGTTCGACGCTCCAGATCTTTGCACGTTGCACTTGGTAACCGCTGGAAACCGTTTTCCCTCCAAACGCTTGAATTTCAAACCGTTCCACTCTGAACCATCGAACACCTTCGTCGAGAAGCATCTTCGACGAGAAACACCTTCGACGTCGAAGGCAACCAACTTCTCCCTTGGAAGAAATCTTCTAAGTACCTTGCCATCTTTCGATGGGCATTTCGACGGACCTAGCTGGTCGAAAACATCCTTCAGCTTTAATGGCTGACATTAATGAAACAAGGGTGTCGAATTTAGGAGCCAACAAATTGCCCCCCAAGAATGCCTTATTTTGACTCTGAAAGAAAAGGGCATTCTTTGAAACGCCATTCGACACCTGTCTTTTCATGCTTAGTCACAAATTAAATTGTGCACTTTTTGTTGTCTTCTACCAACCACTGACAATCCCAAGAAAAACCATCATTTATCCGTACCTAAGACGTCACCTCAGTACGGCGTGCATTGTGCCAAACGTCATTTCAGAATTTGTCATTATGACAATTCCCAAAAACGAGGGCGCACGCTGCACCCCTCCATTTCTGCAGAACGGCTAAAACAACAGGGAGACGCCACGTGTCCCACTACTTCTGCAACATTAAATGGAATTTAATGTCCTCGGTTTTGGGGATTTTCCCCCACTACTATAAATAGCAGTAAGTACCCACTGTGGGACTTTTTACGCTATCTAGCTTTCAGACTTCTCCATTTGCATACAAACTTGTCAACTTTGCAAACCCTTTTCTTCACTTCGTCTTCATCCTCACCATTAACAATGGCATCTGGTTCCTCCAATGCTCCTAGCGCCACCGTACCATCTGGAAACGTCAAACCTAGGGTGTTCTCGACCGCTCTAGTAGTAACTCCCACGGGCCAACGAAGGGTCCCCGAACCTTTGGATATCGCTGTACGTGATGCCTACTCACACCACCTTATGATCCCGGTTGGATATTCCAACCAGATCTTTGCCATGTCTGGCCCATTGTACCCAAGTATTGCTGAGGCCATGAAGATCAAGAGTTATTTTCCGGTAGTTGAGAAACTCAAACTGGTTGCATGCGCCAAGAAAGATGCAGAGGATAATGAAGACCCTGCTAAAGAGAAAATCGACCTTCGTTTCTTCAACAAAGGTGTTAGGGCTTTCAGGTCTGGCCCTAGCCTTACTCCTGATTACGTTGCTTGGCTGGAAAAAATGGTGAAGCGCCAAGCTTCGATCTGGAAAGATATGGGGATTTTCGACCTGGTTATGCTGTCGAAGACAGGTCTGAACTATTCTCCAGAGATGTTGATAGCTTCTCTACTCTTCTGGGACTACTCCCACTTCACTTTCCATCTTCCCTGCGGAATGCTGACTCCTACACTCTTCGATGTGGCCGCTATCACTGGCCTTCGACCCACTGGGGACTACTTCGACCCGGAGGAGATGTCGGAGGATCAAATTGGATTCTCTGCCACAAAACCAACCTACACCACCTTCATCAATCACTACCACGACAGGTCGACAGATGCTGTGTCGGATGTCGAACACATTGCGTTTCTAGCCTTATGGCTGACACGCTTTGTGTTTTGCTCCAAGTCCTTGCAGGTGACCAAGAAGATGGTCACTCTCGCCACTCAACTCCATCATGGCCAAAATATCTGTTTGGCAGAATTGATTTTGGCCAGCCTGTATGAGTCGATTAGTAATGGAGCGACTCTTCTGAAGATTATCAAGAACAGGGCCAGTTTGCTGCTTGCTGGACCTTTTTGGCTGCTCCAATTGTGGCTCAATGCCACCTTCGAATCTTTCTTGCCTAAGAAGGTTCAAATAAATGAGCAGGCTCCAGAGATAGCGAACAGACGTGTCGAAGGAACCAGACTGGCTCTGTTGACTCCGATGGAAGATGGACTGGAGCTTCAGCAAACTTTCACAAACTTCGTTCTGATGTTTGCTAGAAGGAAAGAGTTTGCTTCGACTATGGCGCCGTTTGCTCGACGGAAGGTAGGCCCAGCGTGGTTCACAAGGCCACATCCTAGGACGTCGAGTGGTCCTCAGGTTGACGAACATACAACAATGTGGGAGGCGTTCCTCACACCAAGGATCATGCCTCTTTGATTCAGGAGCTCTAAGACTCACTTGAGTCTGATTGCATATCAACCAAACCTGGTGTCTCGCCAGTTTGGTATTATTCAAACCCTACCTTCTCCAATTTTTCCAAGGGAGAAGTCTATGTTATACTTCTGCAACGACTACACCGAAGAAGCTGCCACTAAACATATCGGAAGATATGCTGGTCGAACAGTTCTTTCGTTGTTTGACTACCAGCTCAACTTTCTTTGCTCACCATCCTTCGAGGAGTGGTGGAAAAGTTATTACGCTGAGGAGTTTTTCGACGAGAAGGACTTCGTGGATGAGCTTCAGAAATCTTTTGTCCTTGTCTTGGACAAAATAAAGAAATGTAAGTTCATCCTTTCGAATTACTTTGTCTTTCTCTTTCGACTGCTAGCCTGTTAATTATTTATCTGCTTTCAGTTGTTCGAAAGCCTGCAGCCAAGAAGGCTGCAGAAGGCCAATAGGGAGGAGGCCCCTCAACAAAACCTCCACCGCCGGCGAAGGCTATAGCGCCGGCGAAGACCACAACAAACCAACAGGGGGAAGGCCCTTCGAAAAAGCCTTCTGTATCGGTAACCAGACTTTCATTATTTTCTTCTGGCCTTGACTTTTGACTTTCGATGCAATTGCTAAATCGAATTCCCATTGGTTTTTTAGGCACCTTCGCCCAAGAAACGGCCAGCACTGGTGGTCGAATCTGGGAGCGACGAAGAAGATGATTCTCCCCCTGCTCCTCTAAAAAGGCGAAAGCTGACGAAGGACGCTCCTGCTCCTGAGGGTCGAACAATTAGAATAAAGGTCGCTGGGAGAAAGCCCAGGCCACCTCCAGTGATCATTGAGGAGCCAACGGAGGAGGAATTAAACGTTCTTCTCAATAAGCCTGTCGAAAGCGACAATTCCAGCCCTGGGGCTGAAGCTAATTTATAGGTGTGATCGGTGGATCTGGAACTGACTGTTTAACGCTGGTTCGCGCAATGTCGCGGAAGCAAGAGTCGCCACCGTCTTTTATTTTCTCCAAATGGAAAGGACAAAAGCACAGAAAAATTCCTTAAAGAGATTGCTCTCGGTTCGGGAGGTAGGTTATAGAAAGGGAAGGTGTTAGCACCCTTTCTATCCATGTTTATCCATGGGCTCTTAGATACTTGCTCACTTGTGTTTTCAAAAATGGTTTGTTTGCTTTTCAACTGTGGGTTTTAAAAAAGTTTCTTTGAAAAATTTCAGTTCGACTCGTACGTCAGAGTGTTTGAAAAATTTGCTTTGAAAGCTTTTGAAAAGTGTCGGTGTGAAAAGATTTTTCGTTTGTTTTTGAAGTTAGAGCAAGTATCCATGAGAACCTACCTACCCTAAGGAATTCGTCTGTGTAAATGTCCTTTAAAGTATTGCCATCCCACCATTGAGAGGTAGGTAGCACCACCGTTGGAGGTGTTCGGGTCAGTTCGAGATTCGGGACATGGTGATCACCAGAGCAATGGGAAGACACCTTAGAAGCTACCCTCATGCCAGGTTCCCGGATCATGAGGACTTACTAAGACATCCTCTACTCGACGATCACCTTTCGAAGGTAAGGCAACAGTGAGGCGTACCCTAGGGGTGGTGTGTGCGATTCGTGTGTCGTTTTCATTTGCATTTGTCTTGTCATGTTAAAGTGATCTACGCTTGATTTTATTATGGTCATTCATTCTTTCATGCTTGGTTAACAGTTTAAAATATTTGCGGGAAAAGTAAATTCTAAGCTATTACAAATGGCGCGGGTCCACATCGCCAAAATTAAACCGGACCCGATTTGACAGAAAATAAATAAAGCAAAGTAAAAAGTGCGAGAAGTAAATGTTACAACGCTTTGGGAGAGATACATGATTATTTAAATGACATGAAATAAATATGCGAAATTAAATAAAATTAAGAACATGGGCGTTGGACCCTTTTGCAAAATATTAAAATTAACGAGGAATTAAAATTAAAAATTAAAAGGAGGAATGTTTTTGGTATTTTTATGTTTTTTAAGATTTAACACAAAAAAGAATTAATTAAAATTAACTAACCCTAATTCTAATGGTTTTTAAGTTTGTTATGAAAATATTAAAATATAACCTAAATTAAACCTAAGTTAATTTATGTACAATTTAATTATGAAAATAAAATAAGAAATATTATTATTATGAAAAAAGGGAAAATTAAAAAGGAATAAAAAGTTATTAAACCTAATTCTATATTTTGGGATTTTTAGTTGTTAAAAAGAATTAAAATTAAAACCTATTTAATACTAAATTTATTTACATGCAATTATTTACAAGAAAATATGAAAATTAAATATTTTATTATGTTTTTATCTTTTTTCTGATTTTTATGAAGTTTTTATATTTTGTAGAAAAATAATTAGTTAATTTATAACAATAAAGCAAATAAAATAACAATTGAAAAAATAAAAATAAAAAAAATAGAGAGGGCAAACCAGGGGGGGTTCAGGCCCCAATTGTGAGGTGTTGTTGTGAAATTCTAGCCCATTTAGCATAGCCTTCTTTGACTTTTTTGCTAGCATGCTGGTACGTTGACTGGAGTGTAACGTGTTCCCCAATCTATAGCCCTTGATCTGATGCTGGGATGGACGTGGCATGTTGATTTCTGAAGGTGTATGATGTACGTCAATGTTGAACCTGCACGTGAACATTAGTGGAAAAATATTATGGAAATAGCGTAGACCTGGGGTTCGAACCCAGGTCATGTACCTTCACTACCAATCCTGCTTGCCAGCTGAGCTACACGCGCATTCAGTTAATATACAAACAAATAAATAATATAAAAGAAGCAACGCGTTAATGGATTGAAAACGCGCGAAATTCAAAACAGCGAATCAACGCTTTCCACGTGATCGTCCTCTTCACGTGTTTTCTTTTTTTTCTGAAACAAGACTGTATGGCAACGGTTTTCTACGCGTTGCAGAAGGTGGGCTATTGGAAAATAGCGAATAGCGCTGTAGGGATCATAAATTGATCGCGACAAGTGTTTCTTCTTCGTCTAGGTCTGCTGATTACCACCATGGCATTGTGGTGGTCTGATTTTGCTTGGTCTGAAAACCCCTAATTCAAAAACCTGCAAACCCTAGAAAGCTAACATGGTAGAATCGTGTTGAGAGCGCAAAAACACAATCAAATGGTACAGTTAGCATCAGAAAACATCAATGAATAACAATCCATAACAAAAATGCAATGATTATGCTTCAAAATCAAAATACGATTAAGCAATTTTTTTGATGCAGTTTACGTTCAATCTACCAATTCTTGGAGTTTTGATGGTGGTTAATGATTGAGAATCGTTCAGTGAGACTTGAGGATGCTAATGAAACAAGTCTTGTCCTTTGAATCGACCTAGAACCTGCTTTTCAGTTTTGCTTTTTTTGACAAAAAATTCCAAGTTTTCTCTTAGCTTTTGCGCAGCTTCAATGTGTATGGGCATTAGGTTTTGAATCATGCTTATGTATTGAGGCTATTAGGTCAACAAAACTTAATCAAATCCATGGCAATAATGGTTTTGCATATTTGATTTTCTTAAGATCTTTTCATATCTTTTTCAAGTGTATTTTTGTGTCAATTAGCCTAAATCAAACCAAATCTTTCCATGTTGGGATGTGCACGAAATATTGAGGCTGAAATGTGTACAAAAAGATTTGTTAAGGCAAGTTTGATATTTTTCATGTATTTAAATAATTTAAATGAATTAATATAAATAATAATTTAAATAAATAAATAAAAAATGAGAAAATACTTCCCTTTGGGCCAAGTGGTCGTGCATATGCTTGGAATGATGAATCATGGAAGAAAAATGGGCCCATTATCAATTTTAGGTCATTTGAACCATTGTTGACTTTTCAAAATATCCAAAAATTTCCCAACTTCCACAAGGCATAACTTTCTCAATTTTTAAGCTTTTCTCATGTTCTTGGACATTTTGGAAAGGTCTTTGAGTCCTTTAACCAATGCCTTTTGTCCCATGTCATTTTGATTTACCAATCTCAAGTTATGGCCTTTGACTTAAAGTCCCTTTTTGTTGACTTTTGAAAATGACCTATAATGTTGAAATTGATAACTTTTTGTGAGAGCATTTCTTGGACTTGAAGTATGAAGATGATTTGTAGGAAATGTCTTTCTCTTCAAAATGAGCTTTGGATGGAATTTTTCTGATAATCCATGTGAAAGTTATGCCCTGGTCAATTTCAGTTGACTTTTTCAGCTGTCCAAATATAGTAACTTTTGCATCTTTGATGATTTCTGAGCCAAATTTTGAGAATCATGATCAAGCATTGATCAAATGATGTTTGTGGCTTCAAAATGATATGTTGACCAAAAATTTGAACTTTTGACTGTCAAATGACCATTTTGCCCCTACAGTTGACTGTAGTGCAATTTAGGATTTTGACTGTGCAATTTTGAGCTGAATGTCTTGAAACTTGATATGAGGATGCTTGACCACATTTGTAGGCATGTGAGACTTGATTGGGCCTTTGAAACCTTCAATTTCTTGATCAGAACACAAACCCTAGTTTTGACTGTATAAGGGACCTTTGCACTGTGCAACCCTTGGGGAATTTTGTGACTTGGCTTGGCAATTTCTTGGAGAATATGGGAGGGCAAATTTTGGGGTACAACAGTTGCCCCTGTTCAATCTTCTTAGACCTGAGGATGTAGATTGGCTGACGTGCCTTTCGTAATCCGAGGGTAGAAGATGATTGGACACTAGAGTGCCCAGAAATTTGCGCTCACATGGTAGCAGCGTGATGGAAATGGGCTTATAGATTCCATTTGGAGATTGCTGGGTAGGATGATGGGCTTATAGATGCCATCCGGATGTTGATCGCGTAGGAGATTCCTTGGCGAGAACCTGCATACCTGCAAAACAGAAAATGAGTACCTGACATGCTGCAGGAGCTGATTTTTAGATGCTTGGTATAGATATGTCCTGACTGGTTACAGGAGTTGAGTCTGGAGCTTCACATGATGATGAATGAACCAGGGATGGTTACTGTCTTAGCATGAATGATAAGAGAACCCTGGGCGACTTTAACTTCAACAACGCTCGTTGAGAAAAATCTTGGGTGACTTTAACTTCAACAACGCTCGTTGAGAAAAATCTTGGGTGTCTTCTACTGGAATAAGAATCAGGGAGATCTTAGGGTCGATCTGACTGAACCAGAGAGGCCTTTGACTGGGTAAGAATCAGGAAAATCTTAGGGTCGATTTAACTGAACCGGACAAGGTCTTGAAATATCTTCAACTGGATAAGCATCAGGGAGATCTTAGGGTCGATCTGACTGAACCAGAGAAGGCCTTTGACTGGATAAGCATCAGGAAAATCTTAGGGTCGATTTAACTGAACCGGTCTAGGTCTTGAAATATCTTCAACTGGATAAGCATCAGGGAGATCTTAGGGTCGATCTGACTGAACCAGAGAAAGCCTTTGACTGGATAAGCATCAGGAAAATCTTAGGGTCGATTTAACTGAACCGGTCTAGGTCTTGAAATATCTTCAACTGGATAAGCATCAGGGAGATCTTAGGGTCGATCTGACTGAACCAGAGAAGGCCTTTGACTGGATAAGCATCAGGAAAATCTTAGGGTCGATTTAACCGAACCGGTCTAGGTCTTGAAATATCTTCAACTGGATAAGCATCAGGGAGATCTTAGGGTCGATCTGACTGAACCAGAGAAAGCCTTTGACTGGATAAGCATCAGGAAAATCTTAGGGTCGATTTAACTGAACCGGTCTAGGTCTTGAAATATCTTCAACTGGATAAGCATCAGGGAGATCTTAGGGTCGATCTGACTGAACCAGAGAAGGCCTTTGACTGGATAAGCATCAGGAAAATCTTAGGGTCGATTTAACCGAACCGGTCTAGGTCTTGAAATATCTTCAACTGGATAAGCATCAGGGAGATCTTAGGGTCGATCTGACTGAACCAGAGAAGGCCTTTGACTGGATAAGCATCAGGAAAATCTTAGGGTCGATTTAACCCAACCGGTCTAGGTCTTGAAATATCATTGAGAATTTCAACTGCCTCTTTCCTGAAAGGTAAAGGTCAGTCGTATGCAATGCATGATATGGATCAAGCAATGATGTTCTCAACATAAATGAGATTTGTATGATACAATGCGTTATGCATGCTATAATGATGTATGTGATTTTTTATGTATGTATATTTCCGTCTAGGAAAGTAAATCCTTGACGGGTGCCGGGAAGTCATATCCTGGGCTGATGTTGAGGAATAGATTTTGCTTCCGCTGGGGATGATAACTGCAAGAATACCGGTAGGAGAAGATGACTCCGTTGCGGAATAAACTTGGCAAATGGAGGATTCTGCGGGGAGAAAAAGATACTCTAACGACCATGCTGGGAAGCAATACTCTGTGGGGAGATGCTTTGTTGAATGTTGATAGTTACTTGCTGGGGATATCCTTGTTGTATTGGAAGTGCTAATAGACTTCGCTGGGGATAAGAAAGAACTGTGTCGAGGATGCTCTTTCCATGGCTTTTGGCTGAGGGTAACCCAGTTATATCCTGTTAAGGAAATAACTCTTTGAATAAAGCCGGGAGACGCGTTCGTGCTCTGCGAGGATAAGCTTCCAGGACCTACTGGGGATAAGCTTACTGCTTTGAGAAATGGATTCCAATTTTCCTGGGGAAACTGGATTGGGCTCTCCTGGGGAAGTTTTGAACTGTGGGGAAAGTGATTCCTTTGAATGTTGGTATGCCGCCGGGGAACAATCTTTAGGCCAAGACTGCCGGGGATGCTTGTTAAGACTGTATGCTGCCGGGGAATGTTGAGACCTACCGGAGGATACCCAATTTCCTTAAGATTTGATAGCTTTGCTTGGAGAAGAGTGCACTGACTTGTTGGCTCACTCTCTGGGGAATTAAGATACACTGGTTATGTTCTTCAGCTGAGGTTACCTTGGTACCTTTGGAGGACAGAACAATTAGCTTGCTTGGACAGCTCATCATTGCCCCTGTTTCTGATATTGGAGAGGAAGACCTGTGAGGTGCTAATAGTTGTTGATGGACAAACCCTCTTCTAGTTGGCAAGTGACAAGATGACAGGACGTAGTCGTACGCTTTGATCCCTTACTTTTGCCTGGACCGCCCTTTCGGGTTTTCAGTCCATCGGGATACCCATTTTTGCCCAAGCCGCCTTTTCAGGTTTTCGACTTGCCGGGTGTACAGATTTTTTCATTTCATCCCTTCATTTTGCCCGAACCCTTTTGGTTCGCCGGGAAGCCCTTGTTTTTGCCTAGGTGTGTCAACCTAGCGGGTCTTTGATTTTGCGTAGTATTTTTCGACTATGTCCACGCTCTCAGAATGTAGGGAGTTGCCCCCGTTAGAGTGTTTTGTCATGCCACCAGAAGGTATTTGATCAGGCAAGATTTGTTGTTGGAATGCCCCAAGTGACTCAGGCGGAGACTTGCCCCAGGCTATTTGGCCTTTGAGAGATTCTCCGAATCTTGATTGGACTGCCCCAGATAATAGACCATGGTCATGTCTGCCCCTTGATTGGAAGTACTTCTGTTCATTAGGCATTCGTCGTGCGAATTTCTATGTTGTTCAAACAAAAAGTCATATGCAAACAAAGTTATGTTAAAAATGCAAAGCTCATGTCTGTCTTGAAGATTTTGAAAATGCATTCTTTTCATAAAACAAGTGATTGTTTGTAAAACGTGATGTCAACTCCGTATTTTATCGCAAGCCTTAAGGAGTCAGGATACCTTTCGTAACAGTATGCTTTCGAACTAACCCATGCTTCAGCTAGGACTTTTGAGGGTTATAACGTGGCCTGGTTCACGGTTTAAGAAACAAAGGATAAAGGCTCAAATTATTTGTACCCACCCGCTCTTCGTGATGTTCTCCAAACCTAAACTCCGTTGATCATACGTTAGACCTTGTTTGAGTCTTTGCTCTGATTTTCCGGTGATGGTTCGGACGTTGATAACTTATTTCGAATAGGCAGTCATTCCTTTTTTGTTGAGGGTTTGTAAGACCTCTTTCTTGTCTGGTTTTTTTTTGTTACCCCTTTCTTTTTTTGCCCGAACTGTTTCCTTTTTTGGAATTACAGTCAGCGGGATGCCCCAGTTTTGTAAGTCTCCTTCATGGGTTTTGACTTAATGGGCTTTTTGATTTTGAAAGATAATGACTGCCTTTCTTTATTGATTATTCGGAACCATCACTGTCTTTCTTTGTTTTGTAAGGACCCCTTTGGTGCCATTCGTTATGCACTTGGATCAACTGAGAGACTACCCTGCCCCAGGTTATGATTAAGGGTTTTAAATTTCGAAAAGAAAAAACTCCTACTTCTTTGGCTCAGAGGGGTTAACGAGGGATTATCATCCTTATAACTCCAGTGTTTAGGGATTGAAACAATGCCTGTACCTCATCAGCGGGGTCTGTTCAAAAGCATACTGTCGACTATGGTATCGTTTTCGTCATCCTCCCTCAAGAGGCTTTAGAATTTTAGATCAAGAGTTGACATCAGAAAAAATATGAAAATAATTTGCATTTAGTGAATACGAATATATGGTTTCAGAACAGACACATGCGATGCATTATTGACATAACAATGTTTAACATGAGTAAATGTTTGAGCAAAAGAAAACTGCAACTTGAACATTCGAATGAACAAAAGTTTTCCAGTCTCAGGATTTGTCACTTTAAATAGTGCCTCCTGTAGGGATGGTAGAAGCACTCATCCTGGCCATCTTGGGTGAATTCCACAGCTCCTTCCTCAATCAGATCCTGGATTTTATTCTTCAAAGTCCAACAATCCTCTGTAGCATGCCCCGGGTTGTCAGAATGATAAGCGCAGCGAGCATTGGGGTCATACCTTGAAGGTGTCCTGTTGGGATTCTTAGGAGGATCCTTTAGAGTTAACAAGTTCAACCTCAGCAGTTGTTGTAAGGCTTGAGGCAGCGACACGTTGAGCTTGGTGAATTGCCTTTTGGGCTTGTCTGGCTGAAACTGGTGAGGTCGATACTGAATTGGTGATACTGAAGCCATATGAGGAGCTTTCTCCGTGCCTCTTTGTCTCAAGGATGGTCGAACGACGACTGGCTTTTTACCCTTAGACATTTGTCCCAGTTGGTTACCCTGAAGCAGTTGGTTGACGAGAAACCGGAGCTCATCTTGTCTTTGAGCTAAACCTTGAATGGCATTCCTCTGCCCCAGCATTTGGGCTTTCATTGCATCCATCTCAGCTTGTAGGTGTTTCAGCCTTTCATCCTCAGCACTGTTCCTGACAAAGGTCTCCATGAGAAGTGTCCTTAGCTCCTCTTGACCCTCAGATAGATTCAGGAGGATTTCCCTGAACTGAGTTTCTTGAGCGATAAGGTCCTGGTTATCTGGTTGGAAGGCCATTGCTGAAATAAACAGCGAGAAAGGTAAGTGACCTGCAACAAAGATACCTGTTATGTAATGATGTGTATGACATGCATGCAATGTTTTCAAGGATCTCACGGGGTAAACAAGAAAATTGTTAGAATTTGAATCTGGTAGCTTGATTGAAGGAACTTCATGTTGTTGAGAGTCCCTCTTCAAGGGTCAAAGGCTCACCATATCCAGTGGGTCATAGCCTCTGACTTTAGTCATCATGTCTAATTTTGATTTCCCAGCAACCTTGGTTAAGGGAACCTTCTTCAGGAGTCAGAGCTCACCATATCAAGTGGGTCATAGCCCCTGACAACCTTGGCTAGAGGAAAATAAATCCTCTTTTCCCCTTGCTAGATGTTTGATTCATCATGACCTGCATCACAAGCCCTTGAGATCCTTGAAATGGGTTAGGATGTATGCAATGGTATGATGTCATGATGCATGGGGTAATATGAATAAACCCTGTTATGAGCCCTTATTAAGGACTATAAACAGAAACCTGCAAGAAACTCGGTAAACTTGGTTATGAGTCCTAGTTAAGGACTAAAACAAACACCTGCAAGAAACTTAGTAAGCTTTGTTATGAGTCCTAGTTAAGGACTAAAACAAAAACTTGTAAGAAATTCAGTTATGAGTCCTAGATAAGGACTATAAACAAAACCTGCAAGAAGTTCGGATGTCAGATAACAAGCATGCGAGTAGTCAAGTACGAAGGCACACAAGTCACACAAAGGGAGCCCTTAGAGTTTAAGGCCAGCATGAGGTCTAGGTACTACCCTCTTTCAGTTTGTTGGTTCATACCTGTCCTATCAAAGTAACCGGGTTCTTAGAGGATCCCAATATCATTGACTACCCTCAATCGGTCATAACTCCAGCATCGCAATCTTTTCTTAAAGCCAGAACCATCACGAGAGTTTAGCCTCAATGGGCATAGCATACTGCTATTGTTCTATTGGCCAAGTTGGGTCATTTAAGGTTCTACGGTCGGTTGGTGCTTAATGACTCCTCAAAAGACCCATATTCTCCTCGTTGCGACACAAGGGATATCGGTACAGACCAAGGTGCCACACCAACGTAGCCACTGCTTCACCCATGTCGGTCTACGCCGGACAGGTCCCTCACAGCTTATGCTACCTAACAGGGTATCCCCAGATCCGGGTTAGGATCTATGTAACTCCGATGCAGCCCACAATAATAAAGCAAGCAAGTCAATACAATTGAAAACACAGTTATGAACTAGCCCTAAGGTACACCTCACTTTATAAAGGGTCCCCAGCAGAGTCGCCAGTTCTGTGATCGGTGGATCTGGAACTGACTGTTTAACGCTGGTTCGCGAAATGTCGTGGAAGCAAGAGTCGCCACCGTCTTTTATTTTCTCCAAATGGAAAGGACAAAAGCACAGAAAAATTCCTTAAAGAGATTGCTCTCGGTTCGGGAGGTAGGTTATAGAAAGGGAAGGTGTTAGCACCCTTTCTATCCATGGTTATCCATGGGCTCTTAGATACTTGCTCACTTGTGTTTTCAAAAATGGTTTGTTTGCTTTTCAACTGTGGGTTTTAAAAAAGTTTCTTTGAAAAATTTCAGTTCGACTCGTACGTCAGAGTGTTTGAAAAATTTGCTTTGAAAGCTTTTGAAAAGTGTCGGTGTGAAAAGATTTTTCGTTTGTTTTTGAAGTTAGAGCAAGTATCCATGAGAACCTACCTACCCTAAGGAATTCGTCTGTGTAAATGTCCTTTAAAGTATTGCCATCCCACCATTGAGAGGTAGGTAGCACCACCGTTGGAGGTGTTCGGGTCAGTTCGAGATTCGGGACATGGTGATCACCAGAGCAATGGGAAGACACCTTAGAAGCTACCCTCATGCCAGGTTCCCGGATCATGAGGACTTACTAAGACATCCTCTACTCGACGATCACCTTTCGAAGGTAAGGAAACAGTGAGGCGTACCCTAGGGGTGGTGTGTGCGATTCGTGTGTCGTTTTCATTTGCATTTGTCTTGTCATGTTAAAGTGATCTACGCTTGATTTTATTATGGTCATTCATTCTTTCATGCTTGGTTAACAGTTTAAAATATTTGCGGGAAAAGTAAATTCTAAGCTATTACAAATGGCGCGGGTCCACATCGCCAAAATTAAACCGGACCCGATTTGACAGAAAATAAATAAAGCAAAGTAAAAAGTGCGAGAAGTAAATGTTACAACGCTTTGGGAGAGATACATGATTATTTAAATGACATGAAATAAATATGCGAAATTAAATAAAATTAAGAACATGGGCGTTGGACCCTTTTGCAAAATATTAAAATTAACGAGGAATTAAAATTAAAAATTAAAAGGAGGAATGTTTTTGGTATTTTTATGTTTTTTAAGATTTAACACAAAAAAGAATTAATTAAAATTAACTAACCCTAATTCTAATGGTTTTTAAGTTTGTTATGAAAATATTAAAATATAACCTAAATTAAACCTAAGTTAATTTATGTACAATTTAATTATGAAAATAAAATAAGAAATATTATTATTATGAAAAAAGGGAAAATTAAAAAGGAATAAAAAGTTATTAAACCTAATTCTATATTTTGGGATTTTTAGTTGTTAAAAAGAATTAAAATTAAAACCTATTTAATACTAAATTTATTTACATGCAATTATTTACAAGAAAATATGAAAATTAAATATTTTATTATGTTTTTATCTTTTTTCTGATTTTTATGAAGTTTTTATATTTTGTAGAAAAATAATTAGTTAATTTATAACAATAAAGCAAATAAAATAACAATTGAAAAAATAAAAATAAAAAAAATAGAGAGGGCAAACCAGGGGGGGTTCAGGCCCCAATTGTGAGGTGTTGTTGTGAAATTCTAGCCCATTTAGCATAGCCTTCTTTGACTTTTTTGCTAGCATGCTGGTACGTTGACTGGAGTGTAACGTGTTCCCCAATCTATAGCCCTTGATCTGATGCTGGGATGGACGTGGCATGTTGATTTCTGAAGGTGTATGATGTACGTCAATGTTGAACCTGCACGTGAACATTAGTGGAAAAATATTATGGAAATAGCGTAGACCTGGGGTTCGAACCCAGGTCATGTACCTTCACTACCAATCCTGCTTGCCAGCTGAGCTACACGCGCATTCAGTTAATATACAAACAAATAAATAATATAAAAGAAGCAACGCGTTAATGGATTGAAAACGCGCGAAATTCAAAACAGCGAATCAACGCTTTCCACGTGATCGTCCTCTTCACGTGTTTTCTTTTTTTTCTGAAACAAGACTGTATGGCAACGGTTTTCTACGCGTTGCAGAAGGTGGGCTATTGGAAAATAGCGAATAGCGCTGTAGGGATCATAAATTGATCGCGACAAGTGTTTCTTCTTCGTCTAGGTCTGCTGATTACCACCATGGCATTGTGGTGGTCTGATTTTGCTTGGTCTGAAAACCCCTAATTCAAAAACCTGCAAACCCTAGAAAGCTAACATGGTAGAATCGTGTTGAGAGCGCAAAAACACAATCAAATGGTACAGTTAGCATCAGAAAACATCAATGAATAACAATCCATAACAAAAATGCAATGATTATGCTTCAAAATCAAAATACGATTAAGCAATTTTTTTGATGCAGTTTACGTTCAATCTACCAATTCTTGGAGTTTTGATGGTGGTTAATGATTGAGAATCGTTCAGTGAGACTTGAGGATGCTAATGAAACAAGTCTTGTCCTTTGAATCGACCTAGAACCTGCTTTTCAGTTTTGCTTTTTTTGACAAAAAATTCCAAGTTTTCTCTTAGCTTTTGCGCAGCTTCAATGTGTATGGGCATTAGGTTTTGAATCATGCTTATGTATTGAGGCTATTAGGTCAACAAAACTTAATCAAATCCATGGCAATAATGGTTTTGCATATTTGATTTTCTTAAGATCTTTTCATATCTTTTTCAAGTGTATTTTTGTGTCAATTAGCCTAAATCAAACCAAATCTTTCCATGTTGGGATGTGCACGAAATATTGAGGCTGAAATGTGTACAAAAAGATTTGTTAAGGCAAGTTTGATATTTTTCATGTATTTAAATAATTTAAATGAATTAATATAAATAATAATTCAAATAAATAAATAAAAAATGAGAAAATACTTCCCTTTGGGCCAAGTGGTCGTGCATATGCTTGGAATGATGAATCATGGAAGAAAAATGGGCCCATTATCAATTTTAGGTCATTTGAACCATTGTTGACTTTTCAAAATATCCAAAAATTTCCCAACTTCCACAAGGCATAACTTGCTCAATTTTTAAGCTTTTCTCATGTTCTTGGACATTTTGGAAAGGTCTTTGAGTCCTTTAACCAATGCCTTTTGTCCCATGTCATTTTGATTTACCAATCTCAAGTTATGGCCTTTGACTTAAAGTCCCTTTTTGTTGACTTTTGAAAATGACCTATAATGTTGAAATTGATAACTTTTTGTGAGAGCATTTCTTGGACTTGAAGTATGAAGATGAGTTGTAGGAAATGTCTTTCTCTTCAAAATGAGCTTTGGATGGAATTTTTCTGATAATCCATGTGAAAGTTATGCCCTGGTCAATTTCAGTTGACTTTTTCAGTTGTCCAAATATAGTAACTTTTGCATCTTTGATGATTTCTGAGCCAAATTTTGAGAATCATGATCAAGCATTGATCAAATGATGTTTGTGGCTTCAAAATGATATGTTGACCAAAAATTTGAACTTTTGACTGTCAAATGACCATTTTGCCCCTACAGTTGACTGTAGTGCAATTTAGGGTTTTGACTGTGCAATTTTGAGCTGAATGTCTTGAAACTTGATATGAGGATGCTTGACCACATTTGTAGGCATGTGAGACTTGATTGGGCCTTTGAAACCTTCAATTTCTTGATCAGAACACAAACCCTAGTTTTGACTGTATAGGGGACCTTTGCACTGTGCAACCCTTGGGGAATTTTGTGACTTGGCTTGGCAATTTCTTGGAGAATATGGGAGGGCAAATTTTGGGGTACAACAATAGGTAATCCCTTAGACCTTTTTGTAACTCAGGTGTAGATACCTACATTCGACTATGTCTCTTTCGAATTTTGAAGATTCTTCTTCTTTTTCAGGACACCACTGAAAGCTCACCGCCAAGGACTTCTAAAACATTGGAGTCTGCTGAACTCAGCAGGCCACAAGAAAAAGGCTTGGAGAATGACGAAGCCCATACTGAAATAAATGAGGCCAACGCTGAGACGGCAGAAAAACCAGCAGAAGATCCTCAAACGGAAGAACAACAGCCAAAAGAGGTTCAGGTGGTGGATCTGTCGGAAGAGAATCGTGACGAAGGGGACCACAACAATGCTGGCGAAGAGGATCAAGGTGCCGCTGGCGAAGAGAACCAAGGGGACGCTGGCGAAAGACACCAAGATGATGCTGGTACTGCCACAGTCCGAGTCGAAGGGGATCCAGTCGAGGCAACTGTCACTCAACAGCCTCAAACCCAAGACAATGCTGTTGCAAGGGCTGTTACCTCAACAAAGCACAGGTCGAAAGAGGACTTAGAACTCTTGAAGCAAACTGATCCTGTTAGCTATCTGAACGCCATCATCGAGAGCAAGAGTTCGTCTGATGCTAGTCAGGAGGCTCCTACCCTGTCGGGGAAGTCCACTGAAACTTCTCCTCTCGATGAGGCTTTGGCGAAAGTTAAGGCTCAGTTTTTCAAGAAGGACTTGATGAAAGCTTTGGAGGGGGACCCTACTGCTCCATCATACTTGAGGGATGTTTTGAATGCTGTAGACTTGTTAGCTGTAGCTCCGGAAGTTTCAGGCTTGATCATGGAGTTACACTCCATTATTGATCAAGTCTCAGCAGATTATAGGCGACAAAGGGGCTTTAATAGTCAGCTTGAGGTGTTATATGGAAAAAGCTCTTCTGCATGGACTGCTGTTTTGGAGACAACTTCTCGAATTGCAGAGTTGTCGAAGCAAAAAGCATCTACACAAGAAGAAGTTGATGCCATCGATCGAGAGAATGCTTCCTTCAGGGCGCAAATCGAAGAAATAGAGGCTAAGATAAATGCCAATACTAAGCGCAAGGAGGAACTTCTATCGACCGTCCCAGACACCGAAAGTCAAACTGAAATCAAACAAGGCCTAGAATTTGCTGAGAAGGCCCAAGGCTTCGACGACCAGATTGCCAAGCTTGTGCAGGCGAATGCCTGGTGCAACAAAAGATTGGAGCTGCAGCAAATCAAATATCTTCGACTCAAGGACTCCGTTCCCGTTTGATTGATTCAGCTTCTTAACCATATTTTGTAATCTGTATTCGACAACATTGCCATCTTGGCTAAAATTATAAAAAATTTCCATTTTGGCTCTTTTATGGTTAATTTAGTCATTACTTTATTATTTTATTTTTATCTCTTGGAGTGTAGGTTTGTATTTTTTCAAATATTTACCATTTACTCTCAAGAGCCTTTTATCTTCACCTAACTCTTCGACTTCATAGGCTCCACCAGAAAAAGTTTGGATAACTCTGAATGGTCCTTCCCATTTGGGTGACCATTTCCCCATGCTTCGATCCCTTCGATCCATGGGAAGAATCACCTTCCAAACTAGTTCTTCAGGCGAAAATACCTTAGGTTTCACCTTTTTATTATAAGAGTCTTCTACTCTCTTCTTCTGAAGCCTGAGTAGATCAAGAGCGCGCAATCTTTCTTCGTCTAAATCCACTAGTTCGTCTAACATCATATTCCAATAAATTTCAGAGGGAATATCATAATGTCTCTGAACCCTTGCAGATTGAAGACAAATTTCAGCTGGCAACACTGCATCATGGCCAAAAGTTAGCCTATATGGTGTTGTACCTGTGGCTTCTTTTGGGGACGTTCGACAAGCCCACAAAATCTGGTCTAACGTCTTATGCCAATTCTTTGGTTTCTTCCCAACATGCTTTTTTATCAAGCCAATCACTACTTTGTTTGCTGCTTCGACTTGACCATTTGGCTGTGCATAATAAGGCGTTGATGTTTGGAGTTTGAAACCTGTTTCCTGAGCGAATTCCTGCATCTTTCGACCAGTGAAAACTGATCCTTGATCAGTTGTTATAGTCTCAGGGATTCCATACCTAAAGATAATGTTCTTTTGAATAAATTCAATGACATTTTCTTGGTCTACATTAACTAAAGGGATAGCTTCGATCCACTTAGTAAAATAATCAATGCCTACCAGTATGTATTTCTGACTCTTTGATGATGCTGGTCGAATCTCTCCAATGAGGTCCAACGCCCATCCTCTAAAGGGCCAAGGCTTCACTATCGAGTGAAGTTCGCTTGCTGGTACATGCTGGATGCCTGTATGGACTTGACATTCTTGGCAACCTTTGGCGAACTCAACACAATCTTTCAGCATAGTGGGCCAGTACAGTCCTTGTCGAAACAACAACCATTTCATCTTATGGCCTTCTTGGTGAGCCCCACATGCTCCAGCGTGCGTAGTCGAAAGGGCTATGTATGCCTCAGTTTCACTTAAGCATTTTAGCAATACCCCTTCAGGCGTCTTCTTGAATAACTCATTACCCATGAGTACATAACTCAACGCCCTGTACTTTGTTTTTCGTTCTGTCGAAGCTCCTGGATTTTGAAGATAATCCACAATGGGTTTCCTCCAATCTTGTTCTGACAAATTATCTATGAACGAAATTTCGAAGTTACTTTGATCAGCATATCCTAGTCTCGTCGATTCCAAGTCTGTTGGTGATAGACAAGTTGCTTTTATCTTTTCTCGAACTTCGATTGCTCTTTGTAATCTCGTTTTTGAAATCTTATACCCAGATGCAATTTGTGCCAAGTCGTTGGCTATTTGGTTTTCCACTCTGGGTATGTGTCGAATATTGACCATTTCAAATTTTTTCAATAAACGATTTGCTATCACAAAGTACATAATGAGATTTTCTCTTATGAATTTATATTCCTTTGTGACTTGCTTAATGACTAACTCTGAGTCTCCCATTATTTCGACTCGAGTTGCCCCCAATTCCAACAATATCTCAAGGCCAGTAATTAGAGCTTCATACTCAGCCTCATTGTTCGAACAAGAACCTGATATCTTGTACTTGAATGTTGTTGGAATTTTTTCTGGAGAAATGATCAAGACTCCTACCCCTGTTCCATCTTTATGGCTGGAACCATCGAAGTAGAATTTCCAAGGCTCTATCTCCACATGATTAATATCCTCAACTTGAATTGAGTGGTCAACTATAAAGTCTGCAACCACTTGTCCTTTTACTGCCTTAAGAGGCATAAAGGTCAAGGAGTATTCAGTTAATGCTAATGCCCACTTTCCAATTCGACTATGCAAGATAGGTTTCGACAACATGTACTTGAAAACATCAAAATGAGACGAAACATACACATCAACTGGTTTTATATATTGCTTGAGTTTTGTACAAGAGAAATACAGACATAGACACAATTTTTCAACTTCACTATATCTAGTTTCTGCATCGTTCAAAACTCTACTAAGATAGTAAATGGGTCTTTCGACCCCATTCTCATCTTCTTGGGCTAACATGCTTCCTAAAGTTTTGTCGGATGCAGCTATGTACAATCTCATACTCCTATTGCTACAAGGAGGCACCAAAATAGGTGGCTTAATGAGGTACCCTTTGATTTTGTCGAAGGCTTCTTGTTGCTCTTACCCCCATTCGAACCCCTCTTTATTCAGTCGAAGTAAGGGTGAAAAGGCCTGAGCTTTCCCACTTAGGTTAGATATAAACCTCCTTAAGAAATTTATCTTGCCTAACAGAGATTGCAATTCCTTCTTATTCAATGGCGCTTTCGCTTCCAGAATTGCCTTCGTCTTGTTCTGGTTGATTTCGATTCCTTTCTTGTGGACAACGAAGCCCAAGAAATCTCCAGCTTTCACACAGAACGCGCACTTCAAAGGGTTCATCTTCAGACCATGTTCTCTCATTCTTTTGAATGATTGTCGAAGGTGGTCAATATGATTCTTCCTGGAAACAGATTTTATAACAATGTCATCAATATATACTTGCATAAAAGTGTTAATAAAATCATGGAAGATAGTATTCATTGCTCGCTGGTATGTTGCCCCAGCTTTCTTTAGGCCAAAAGGCATCACTACCCATTCGTAAGTGCCTAGGGCCCCAGGGCATCGAAAAGCTGTTTTCGACACATCCTCTTCAGCAATGAATATTTGATTATATCCTGAATAACCATCGAGCATACTCAGGTATTCATAGCCAGCGGCAGAATCGACTAGCATTTCCGCCACAGGCATAGGATATTCATCTTTGGGTGTAGCAGCATTCAAATCTCTGAAATCTATGCACACCCTTAATGTACCATTTTTCTTAATTACTGGCACAATGTTTGCAATCCATTCGACATACCTTGTAACGCGTATGAATTTGCATTTCAGAAGCCTTTCGACTTCCGTTTTGATCTTCGACAGTATTTCTGGAGCGAAGCGTCTTGGATTTTGCTTGATTGGCTTCTTCCCAGGTTTGATTGGCAACTGAAGTTCTACCAATCCTCTGTCGAGACCAGGCATTTCGTCGTAATCCCATGCAAAACAGTCCTTGAACTCTTTCAACAATTGGATTACTTCCAACCTAAGTTCTGGGTCAATTTTGGCGCTGATGTAAGTTGGCCTTTTCTCTGACCCTTCGCCTAAGTTGATTTCTTCTAAAGGATCTTGTGCCAACATTTTAATGTTGTTTGCCAAAGGGTCCTTTTCGAAGCCCAAAGGCTCATCGTCATAGATGGCGTCGAGCCTCTGTTCCTGCATTACTTCTTGCATGATATCAGGGGGTTCTGGATCGAAATCCTTTCATGGACCTGCAGCAGATAACTGTTGATCACTGGCCTGTGTGGCCATGTACTTCACTTCGGCTTCGAGAGCCGTTATCATCTTAGTTTCGGCTACATAAGCCGAAATTCGCTTCAAAGATTGTGACTCAGTCATTATCACTGAATTCACTTCCCCAACCAGTTGGTTGGATATCAGTTAACCCACTGAAGTCTATGTGGGACAAGTCTTCTCTGTCCCATTGGAAACCATGCTCAGGATGCAGGTATAGGGAGCAAAAAGTGTTTGGCGCTGGCGCCATGTCGAAGTCAGGTGTTGGACATGGCCCTATGTGAGCCAAGTTCTTGTCGAAATCTGCCAACCCTAGGTGATTCACTTCGCCCAGGTAGTAGCTTTGATCTGCCTCTATGTTTTCGACCATCCCATCTGGACGCCATAGCAACAGCCTCTGGTGCATTGATGATGGCACAGCTCCAACACCATGAATCCATTCACGGCCCAACAAAAGATTGTAGTTAGGTTTGGCCGATATGACCATAAACATCGTTGGTCGAAGGATAGACCCTACTTTGATATCTAGCTGGATCACTCCCATAGTGGTCCCTATGCCGCCCTCATAGTTCGACAGGACCATGTTGTGAGGCTTAATGTCCTCATCCCTTTTGCCAATTTTCCTTAGCATAGAGTGAGGAATAATGTTGATGGTTGCCCCACAATCCACCAATATTTTATTCACCGTAGTTTCTTCGAGTTTAGCCCTTATAAATAAAGGCTTGAGGTGATTTTTCATCGCCTCTGTAGGTGGCTCGAAGAATCCATTTTGTTCCTCAGTGGTGCCATTGTCCATGACGAAATAGCACACTGGCCTATGTTTGGCCATTTCTTGCTCTACTTCCCAGTCACTTGCTTCGACCTCCACCTGTCGGTTGAATTCTCTGGGCAACACTGAGACTATATTCACCATTATGTCCAAAGTATCATCAGACTCAGAATCGTCTTCGTCCTCGACTTCACCTTGGTTAGGCCACACTAGCCTGTTGGTTACTGGCTCTCTTTCTAGAGGTTTCCTTTGCTTCCTTTGAGGAACATTCAAACTGGTTTCTGCCTTTGGTTCGTTGGCAGCCTCCCTCTCAGCTTTTCGTCTCCTTTGGTATCTCCTCCATTGAGATCGAGACATGGGATTTTTCCCTTTGTAGTTGCTTGACACTTGTGCAACTTTAGGTACAGCAAGTTGAGGCTCTTTCTTTTGAGTCAAAGAGGAACCCCTTGGCACGTCGAAAGAGTGCCATCTCTCCTCACTTGGCCTTTTTCGACCAGAGGTTTTGTACCAGGTATCTACCGGCACATTTGTTGGAGGCCTGAACGTCAATGGCCTCTTTTCTTGGTTTGAACCTCTCTGGGAGGCTCTTCTGGGGTCATGTCGAAGATCAACATTTTCCCTTCTCTTATTCGCTGCTCTTACGCCTTGAATGTGCTCAGCAGCTTTTTTGTCAAAGATCGAACTGCATCTTGGACACAGCATCACCTCTGATTTCTTTTTCTGGCATCTTTGTAGAAAATCTGCCAGATTTTCATTTTCCCGAGGGAAAGCAGTCTTATTAGCTTGTTCTTGCCTCATGGCCTCTTCTGATGCTTTTGGGTCAGAGAGTTCGACCATGTTGATATTCATTGTATCTTGGTTGGCAAGAGTTAACTGCTTCATTTGTATCTCCAGATTCTCCGTCTGGCCTTGAACTGTGGCCAAGTGGGAACTGGGTTTTGGTCCAGTTTTTTGTGCTTCAACGGTCTCCAGCTTCGGGCCTTCGACCGCTTTCTGAACTGCTTCAATTGTTTTTCTGGATAAATTCCCAGAAAAACTGCCAAAGATTGGCATGTTGATATGGTCCTTTGAGACTTCGACCATGGTGATTCCTGGCCTCTTCGACTGGCTCCTGGTTGCCTCTATCACGTTCACCTCAGAAGGCTCAGCATAGTGGGCTTCAGCCTGCAATGGATTTGAGTCGACAGCCATGGGGGTCTTGTCAGCAAACTTCAACCTCCCTTCTTCGATAGCGTCTTGCACAAGATTCCTGAAAAGAAAACATTGAGAAGTTTTATGGCCCAAAAAATTATGATATTTGCAAAAACCTCTCTTCTTTCTTTGATCAAGAGGAGGCACTTTTACCCCTGGGGGTACTATCATTTGGCCATCTTTAACAAGCAAGTCAAATATTTCATCACATTTTGTGATGTCAAAACTATAAGTCTTTTTGGGGAATCTATCGTTGGTCCTTTCTGGACCAATGGGATTTTTCCCACTTGAGGGGACTAACAGTTTACAAGAGTATGGTGGCCCTTGTTTTAGTTCCGCTAAATCGACTTCTCCTTCTTCGACAGCTATAGTTTCGTCGAAGGATTCTGGATCTTCGTCATCCATCTCAACGTACGCTATCCTCTCTCTCTTGTGAGTTTTCGTTGCCTTTGCTTTTTCGGCTTTGAGGCGTTCTACCTGTCGAACTCTATCGGCCAGTTGGGCCATGTCTCTCAGGTATTGGGTGTCTAGCTTCTTCCTAATGGAATAATCTAAACCGCCTGCGGCTATTTCGACTAACTCATGTTCTGGCACTTGTGTAAAACATCTCGCCTTGAGTAACCTAAACCTATTTAGATATTCGTCTATAGGTTCAGTGAAACGTCTCTTTACACTGGCCAATTCTTTCAGGCTTATCTTGGTTTGCCCCATGTAGAATTGTTCATGGAACAATCTTTCCAACTGGGTCCAATGATGGATCGAATTGGGGGGGAGAGTTGTAAACCAAGTAAAAGTGTTCTTTGTTAAAGAACTTGGGAAGTACTTGATCCTCAGGTTTTTGTTATTCGAAATATCTCCTGCTTCGATCAAGTATCTCGCCACATGTTCGACAGTAGATTCTGTCGTGTCCCCTGAGAACTTAGTGAATTTGGGGACTTTACATCTAGGAGGTAAGTCTGTTTGTAACACGTATTCTGACAATGGAGATGTAAAGTTGGGCCTTCTAAAGCCCATGTTCATCCCATTTTGAGTCATGATCCTTTCGATCATGGTTGCCAGATTATTTTCCAAACCCGTATTTTGGTATTGGATATGCTGGACTACTTCGTCAGCATTTTGGTTTCTGTTAACTAACCTTACCTCTGGGGTTATTACCCTAGGTTCCTCGACGGGTTGCTCCAATCGTGCCCTAAGGTTTTCTTCGACAGGCTGTTGAACCTGGTTGATGGTGGTTTCTTCCTCTAAGAATATCCCCTGGTTTCCCCTTATTTGCGCCCTTTAGGGCTGTCGAATAGGTTGGGGTACTCCAAAGAAATCAGCCAAACGCGTCATTTGCGCTGTCACTTGCTGATTCGATTGAGTAGTGTTTTGTATTAGAGGGTTTAGCACTGTACTCAAAGTTTGTGCCAACATTTGCACCATATCATGGTTTCTTTCGTCCATTTGTTGCCTCAAGACTGCTGTCGAGGCATTTGTAAGGCCATGGGCTATTTGGGACGTTCCTCCTAAGAGTTGGGTCCTATTTCTATTCGCCATGCCTACTCCAGAACCTTGGAGTGGCGAAGAGGCACTCACTAAAGGGTCTGAAAAAGTGGACGCAGCATTCGTCAGGCTAGCCAAGTCAGAAGTTGGCATGCCATAGAGTGGCATAAATCCTGGGGGAACAAAAGGCCTTGTGCCTAAATTTCCCCTTGGTGGGGGAGTTCCTAAAGGCACTCTGGGGCCTGTGAACGGAGGTAATGGCCCCGTTGCTGTGACTGTTACTGCTGGTGTCGAACCAACAGTTGTCGCTTCACTTACGGTCGTGCTAACCGTTGCTCCCACATTAGTTTGTGGGATTTCGTTATTGTTTGGCGGATTCGCCATCTCTTCCCTTCTTCTGGCAGTATTGTTATCGTTGGTGTATATTCTACCACTTCTCAATAACATGCAACACTCCTCGAAAAGATGAGATATTTTCAACAATCAACACACTGTCCCACCGGGTGTGCCAATTTGTTTACCTTGGTTATTGGTAAACAACCGCTGATCCTCCAAATGGTTACTTATTTGGTTACTCGCAGGATTGATCAGATTGATCCTAGGACATAGGTTGATTTTGAAGTTTTGATTAAATTGGATATTGGTTGAATGACAATAAAATAAAGAGGCTTTAAGTAAATTGCATGAAGAAGTGGGCTTGGTAAAATAAATGAAGGCTTAAAGTAAATGATTTCGACAGAAAAATAAAGAAGAAGGCAAGTAAATTTCTGGAAAAGTAAATGACTTTGATTAATAAAGTTGGTGTTTCACACATACATTTCTCAACAATTCTTTCTCACACGCTGGGTACTCGAATCTATATGAGTGACTTTGTATATAATTGTGAACACACGCGAGAAACTGCGTGACTACTACTATTTATACTAAAACATCCCAAGTAACCGTCGGGCAGTTACACTGCTTCGAGATGATTCCACTTGGCACGTTCTCAACGTTCGACGCTCCAGATCTTTGCACGTTGCACTTGGTAACCGCTGGAAACCGTTTTCCCTCCAAACGCTTGAATTTCAAACCGTTCCACTCTGAACCATCGAACACCTTTGTTGAGAAGCATCTTCGACGAGAAACACCTTCGACGTCGAAGGCAACCAACTTCTCCCTTGGAAGAAATCTTCTAAGTACCTTGCCATCTTTCGATGGGCATTTCGACGGACCTAGCTGGTCGAAAACATCCTTCAGCTTTAATGGCTGACATTAATGAAACAAGGGTGTCGAATTTAGGAGCCAACAGGGACTGTCATCATATATTTGTAGGCAACATCGAGGGACAAGATCATATACCGTAGGAAACTTCGAGAGACATTGAGGGATCATGATCTTTATGATGATTTTAACCGAGGGTCTTTGCTAAGGGTATCCCTATGTTCGAGGGACATGACCATTGTTTTCTGAGGCAACCAAGTGAGGCATACCCTAAGAGTGAGCATGTGCATGTGTTTGATTTCAGTTATTTAAATCTTTGCACAATTAAGGTGATCTACTGTTTTAATTTTCATTTTGTCTTTCCATACAATCCTATTAACATACATCTAAGCAATTTATAGTTTGCGGAAATAAAATGCGGAAAGTTTAAAGTCCTAGCTATTACAAGGCTTTTGCAGATACATAATTATCTTGGACTGAAAATAAAGAGGCGGAAATGTAAACCTAAGCTATTATAGAACTTTGGGGAAATTACATAATAATGGAGAGTGCGGAAAAGAAATCCTAAAACTATTACATCTCAGAAGCAATTACATAATTAGAAAAAAAATGCGAGAAAAGATAAATAAAAAGAAATTAAAATGCGACCTATACATTGATAATGCGACCTATACAATTTTTATAGAAATTAAAATCTAAGAAAATAAATAAAAAGAAATTAAGGAAGAATTAAAACTTAAAATTCTAAGTTAATGTTCTTGGTGTTTTTTTTATGAAAAAATAATTTATGATAATTAATTAAATAAACCTAAAAAACCTAATTAATGTTAATTAGTAAAAAATGTTAATTTTGAAAAAAAGTTAATTAAAATACCTATATCCTAATTAATTTTAATTAATAAAAAAAAGGTTAATTTTGAAAAAAAAGTTAAAAAAATATAAAATTAATTAACCTAAAAATTAAATTAGGTTTTTTTGTAAAAAAAAAAGGTTTGTGAAAAAAGTTTTGTGGTTAAGTGAATTTAAGATTGAAAAAGACAAATTGGTTAGAAACCAAAAACAAACAATGAAATTAAAAACCTAAAATTAATTATTCGAGTTTAGGAGGAAAAATCAAAGGTTTGTAAAAAATATTAGGTTTTATGAAGAAAAAAAAGTTTTAAACAGAAAGAATGAAAATAGGTAAAAGGATAAATAGAAAGGAAGAAAACCAATACCAATAGGGTTGGTTGTTGAACCTACACCCTTAACCTTCTCAGGATGTCTACCTCGTCATGTATTGGTGGTTGTTCTATTTTGGCCATTAGTGTTTTGGCCTCAACATTCTATAATGAACCTGCATGGGACCCTATCTAAATCTGCAGTGTTGAATCTCATGAACACATTAAATAAATTACTATATATTATAAAATACAAATACAACAAATATATGGACAAAAATTTAATGTTAAAATCGATATGGCATGTATGAATGATTATACCTTTTGATCATGGAGATCAAACCAGCCTTACCCTTACTGGAGAAGTAGTGAGATGAATGCTTCTATGCCCTTTTGATCATGGAGATCAAATCAGCCTTACTCTTACTGGAGAAGTAGTGAGATGTGGGTTTGTAATAAGGATGACTTGTTTGTAGTGAGATGAGGGTTTGTAATAAGGATTTAAAGGTTTTAGAATTCTTGAAAGAATTTGATATTCTGACAGCGTTGTGGCAAAGGTTTTTTTTTCGTCTGTTGTTTGTGTGAAAAGAATGAGATTATATAATAGAAATTAGAGAGAAAAAAATGGGCTTTGAATGTGCAATTGGGCCTCCAATATTCACTTGAGTCCGTCAATTCCAGGCTAAATCGCAGGCGCTTAAGTGCAATTTTTGAAGTTGAAGTGTGAGAACAAAATGTAGCCGACATCGAGAACTAACTCCTGTCCAAAAATGGGCTCAATCGGATAAACGGTAAATTAGTTATGAATTTTTGAAGTTTCAGCTCAGACAAACTTATTTTCGGCTCCAGTGCCGACTCTGACATGTTCTTCAATAAAAAACTGGTATTGATCAGAGCATAATCCGGTCTAGACTTTGGAAGAAAAGTTATATATCTCTGAGTCAGTGACCTTTTGTAAACATATGGGCATAATCCGATAAAAATTGACCGAGTTATGAATTTTCGAAGTTTTGACCCAGATAAAATAATATTCAGCATTCAGAATTTTCGGTGCATCACGTGCACTCTGAGCAAAAAACGAAGGCCTTTTGGATACCGTTCAAACTTAATACCTCCTGTGAAATCTTAGCCAACTCAATTTGTGAAATTTTGGCACCAAAACCAGCTCGATACGATGAAAATCGACCAAGTTATGATTTTCTGAACATGACACAAATAAACTTCTGTCACAAATTTTCTGTACGAAAATCCTTGATAAATCTGCATTTTTGAAGATCTTATGATCGAAATTGGTTTCCAGCCATGAGAGATGAAAATGTAGATGACGTCAAGACAGAATTTTGGCTACCGGAACGGGTTCAAAACAAGCCACGATCTTCAAGTGATTAAATTTTTAGTGCGTAAAAACTGCACTTTCAGCACACTTTTTCACCATATTTCTTCGAGAAAACTCACACATTCGGAGACCTTCTTTAAAGAATTGACTCTTGAGTCGAACCTGAATTTGAGAATACATTATCAGAGATATCTTGACAAAAAAACACCTGAATATGACGCGCCGGGTTGGACTTGTGAATCTTTGAACCCCGAATCATTGCAAAACGGTGAACCGATCTTCAGCACAGAAAATACTCTGAGAACATCCATTGGCGAAATAAACGTCACTTGTAACCTGAAGAAGCTTGATAAATATACCTTTATTCCATAACCATAAAACCAATAATATGCGTGTATGAAAAGAGGGCAAATTTTAGGGTACAACAACTGCCCCTGTTCAATCTTCTTAAACCTGAAAATTTAGATTGGCTGGTCTGCGTTTCGTGACCTGAAGGTGGAAGATGATTGAATACTAGAGTGCCCAGAAATTTGCACTCGTCTGTAATGATGCTTAACTATGTTGGTAGTATCGGGAATGGGCTTACAGATGCCATTTGGAGGAGATGATGGAAGGTCACTAGAGATGGGCTTAAAGATGCCATCCGGAAGATATGACGGAGAATCGTCAGAGATGGGCTTAAAGATGCCATCTAGAAGATGTTTATTTACCGAGATATTCCTTTGATGAGAATTCATGTTCCTATCGTTAAGGAGGAATCTGCTGAGGAATGTTGGTCTCTTTCTTGGGAGAAATAGAATTTTAGGAGCTTCAGTTGTCCGTTACTCTACTGGGGAATCATCTCTTAGTTCAGGAGATGACAATGAACTGCTATATGGTCGTGCTCCAGGTTTTACAATGACTTACTGAGGAGATGAGATTAAGCTTGCTATCTGGTCGTTCTCCAGGCTTTGCAATTTCTCAATTCTTATCTGGTCGTGCTCCAGGCTTCAGAAGGAATTACGTTGTTATCCGGTTGTACCCGGGCTTCAACTTGAATTTAAGGCAATACTAATATTCAGTCGATTCCAGGCTTCTTAGTAATTGGCCAGGTATACTGCTATTTGGTCGAAATCCAAGCTTCGCAGTACCTTATACTGTTATCTGGTTGTATCCCAGGCTTCAGTATTCTTTGCCACTACCCGGTCGCAATCCAGGCTTCACGGTGTCCTATACCATTATCTGGTCGAGTCCAGGCTTCATGGTGTTTGGAGAAATCAAGATATTATTCGGTCGAATTCAGGATTCATAACTTGCATTAAAGATATACCACTATCTGGTCGACTCCAAGCTTCGTAGTATTCTTGGCTGCTATCTGGTCGTAATTCAGGCTTCACATCGTCTTATACCATTATCTGGTCGAGTCCAGGCTTCATGGTACCTTGTATTGCTATCTGGTCATAATTCAGGCTTCACAATAACTTGCTGAGGATTAAGCTGTTATTCGGTCGGTTTCCGAGCTTCACGACTTGTGGTTATGACATGCCACTATTTGGTCGATTCCAGGCTTCATGGTGTCTTGTACTGCTATCTGGTTGTAATCCAGGCTTCACAGTAACTTGTATTGCTATCTGGTTGTTCTCTAGGCTTCACAATAACTTGTTGTGGATTAGACTATTATCCGGTCGAATCCGGGCTTCATAGCTTGAATTTAAGATAAACCACTATCTGGTTGATTCCAGGCTTCATGGTATTTTGGTACTGTTATCCGGTCGTTCTCCGGTCGTTCTCCGGGCTTCACAGTATGATGGAGAAATCAAGATATTATCTGGTCGAATCCGGACATCATAGCTTGAACTGAAACAGAAATCTTAGCACCGATTTGACTGAACCAGAGACAACTTGTGAGAATTTGATTGTATCTTTCCCTGAAAGGTAAAGAGTTAGTCATATGTAATGTCATGATGTATGACATGTATCGGGTAATGATGCTCTCAAAATAAATGAGATTATGTTGTATGATGCGTATGTGCATGCCATGATGTATGGATATGCAAACGTTCTCGTGATGTTATCTAGCTGGGGAAAATAAATCCCAGATTGCTGCTGGAGAATACAAGGAGTTGAGTTCCTCGTTCTCGCTGGGGGTAACGACCGAATATAATTTGATAATAAATTGACGAGAGAATGACTCTGTGGGGAAGAGAGATGCTCTGCTAGAAGATTTGCTCATTTGGAGAAACAAACTCAGCTGGGAATGAATTACCGTTGCAGGTGATAATGAATCCTACCGGGGATTGAGTTTCTGTCTGTGGAAGAAATAAACTCCACTGGGGATAATCTTCTATTGCTGGTTATAGATGAACTCTTCTTGGGGAGAATTTTGCTGACTTATTCGCGATTGTGAACCTCGGCTGGGGAGAGTTGTGTCCTGTTTGGGAAAGCTAACACCACTGTCTTTGGATACTTCTTACTCTGCAGGGAGTGTATGTTACTGGGACACATGCTGAGGATATGACAATGACTTTGTATCAAGACTTTTCTTCCCCTGTACCTGCTGGAGAAAGTGTCTGCGGAGGCCTTGTGGATTGAGTGTCATCCCAGCTTATGAGGTGCTTGGTAACTGCTGATCAGAATGATAAGTCTTCTACTGATAGGCAAGTGACAAGATAACGAGACATAGTCGTACGCTTTAATCTCTAACTTTTGCTTGGACTGTCTTTTCAGATTTTCAGTAAACCGGGATACCCTTTTTTGCCCAAGCCACCCTTTCGGGTTTTCGACTTGACGGGTGTACAAATTTTTCATTTTTTATCCCTAATTTTTGCCTGAACCCTTTTGGTTCGCCAGGATGCCCTTATTTTTTCCTAGGCCAGTCAACCTAGCGGGTCTTTGTTCATGCGCAGTATTTTCCGACTATGTCCACGCTCTCAGGGTGTAGGGGTTTGTCACTGTCGATAGTGTTGTGTTGCCACAATACCAGAAGATGTTTGTTTGATCGTACAGGATTTGTTGTTGGAATTCATTCCCAATGCCCCCAAGTGATTCAGATGGAGATCTTCCCCTGGCTATTTGGCATCTTTGAGAGATTCCTTGAATCTTGACTTGACTGCCCCAGATGATGGACGATGATCATGCCGTGCCCCTTGGTTGGAAGCGTTTTTCCACTTGAGGTGATCACTTTCGTTGGAGAAGGTTTTTGTTCACTAGATATTCGTCATGCGAATTTCTCTGCTGTTGAACAAATAGTCATATGCAAACAATGTTATTTTAAGAATTCAAAACTTATGTCTGTCTTGTGGTTTTGAAAATACAGTTTTTTTTAGTAAAATAGAATTTTGCAAAGATGTGATATCAACTCGGGATTCATAACAAAGCCTACAGGAGTCAGGATACCTTTCATAACAATATGCTTTCGAACTAACCATGCTTCAGCTAGGACTTTTAAGGGTTATAACGTGGCCTGGTTCACGGTTCAAGAAAAAAAGGATAAAGGCTCAAAATTTATTTGTACCCACCTGTTCTTCGTGATGTTCTTCGATCCTATACTTAGTTAATTGTGCATTTAGATCTCGTTTGAGTCTTTGCTCTGATATTCCAGTGATGGTTCGGATACTGACAGTTTATTTTGAATAGGCAGTCATTTCTTTTTGTTGAGGGTTTGTAGGACCTCTTTCTTTTTGATTTTATTATCCCCGTCTTTTGCCTGAACTGTTTCTTTTTGTGATTACAGTCAACGGGATGCCCCTATTTTTTTCTTAAGTCTCCTTCATAGGTTTTGACTTAATGGGCTTTTATTTTGAGAGATAATAATTGCCTGTATTGACGATTATAGGGAACCATCACCGTCTTTTGATTTGGAACGACGTCTTTGAAGTCATTCATTGTGAACCTGGATTAACTGAGAAAACTACCCTGCCCCAGGTTGTGATTAAGGGTTTTAATTTGTGTGAAAAGAAAAACTCCTACTTCTTTGGCTCAAAAGGGGTTGACTAGGGATTATCTTCCTTATAACTCCACTGTTTAGGATTTGAAACAACGCTTGTACATCGTCAGCGGGGTCTGTTCAAAAGCATACTATAGAGATTTTGATATCATTTTCGTCATCCTCCCTCTAAAGGCTTAGAGTTTTTAATCGAGAGTTGAATATCACAAAAGGAAATAAGAACGCATTTTTGAAATAGTGAATACGAATGGATTGATTCAAAACAGACATATGCAATGCATTAATGAAATAATACAGTTTTGACATGACTAAATGTTCGAATAATCAAAATAAAATTACAAATTGAAAATTCTAATGAACAAAAAGTCTTCTTGTGAGAACTTGTCACTTCAGATGGTATGCCTTGGAGGGATGGCAGAAGAACTCAGCCTGTCCGTCTTATGCGAATTCTAGCATTCCTTCATCAATCAGGTCTTGAATTTTATTTTTCAATGCCCATGTCATCAATATCATGCCCCGGGCTATTGGAATGGTATGCACACCTTGCATCAGGATTGTATTTAGGCGAAGAAGTCTTAGGATTCGGATGAGGTCCTATCAACGTAATCAGATTCATCCTTAACAGGTGTTGCAAAGCTTGAGACAACAACATGTTGAGTTTAGTAAACTGCCTTTTGGGCATATCCGGCTGACTCTGATTAACCTGTTGTTTTTGGCGAGGTTGTTGTTGGACCTGTGATGTAGTAGCAACTTGGAAAGGTCCACTCTTCACCAAACCAACCTTTTGTCTTCTTGGAGGTTGATCAATGCCTTGGTCCCCAGCCTCGACTGTTTGCTTCATACTGTTGTATGCGTCTTGATGAAGTTGGTTGATGATGGCTTTCAGCTCCTCTTGTCTTCGGGCTAGGCCTTGGATAAGATCCATCTGCCCCAGCATCTGGGTTCTCATTGCACCTACCTCAGCTTGCAGTTGTTCCAGCCGTTCGTCCTTATTGTCTTCCGGACTTTTCTTGACCAAGTTCCCAACGAGGAGTGTTTTCAACTCTTCCTGCCCCTTGGATAGGTTTAGGAATATTTCTCTGAACTGAGCTTCTTGAGTTTGAAGATCTTTGTTGTCTTGTTTGAGTGTTATTGTTGAAATAAATAGCGAGAACATGAGAGACCTGTACTGGAAGACCTGTTATGCAATGATATGTATGATATATGTATGCAATGTTTTCAAGGATCTCACGGGGTAAACAAGAAACTGTTAGAATTTGGTTGCAGCTTGATTGAAGAAACTTCGTGTCGTTAAGAGTCCTTCTTCAAGAGTCAAGCTCACCATATCGAGTGGGTCATAGCCCCTTACTCAAGTTATCGTGTTTTGATCTCTAGATGACATTGGCTAGAGGAAAATAAATCCCCTTGTCCCTTGCTAGACGTCTGATTTACCATAACCTGCATCACAAACCCTTGATATCCTAGAAATGGTTAAGGAAATGTTAAGGCATGATGCTATGATGTGTATGTTATGCATTTAAGCAAAAGTGAGAGGTGATGTAAGCAAGTAAACCCAGAAATAAATCCAAGTTATTGGATAAGGACTGTAAACAAAACCTGCAAAGAACTCATGTTGTCAAATAATAAAACTGTGCAAGTAGTTCAAGTTGAAAGCACACAAGTCACATAAATAGCCTTAGGTTTAGGCTTGCATGGGTTTTAAGGTAGTACCCTCTTGAAGTTTAGTTAGTTCAACATGTCTTAAAAATTAACCGGGTTCTAGAGGATCTCAATATCACTGACCATCCTCCATCGGTCATGGTTTCAGCTCACACAATCTTTTCTTGCGGCCGAAATATTCCGAGAGTATGATCTCAATGAGTGTAGCATCGAGTATCAACCAGTTCTTAGCTCTACACCGAGGCTGGCTATCTCGCTACTTTCTAATGGCCAAGTTGGGCGATTAAAGGTTCTAAGGTCAGTTGATGCTTAATGGCACCACGCAGCAGCCCCATATTCTTCTCGTTTCTCCACAAGGGATACCGGTACCAACCAAAGTGCCACACCAATGTAGCTACTGCTTCAACCGTATCGGTCTACGCCGTACAATTCCCTCACAGTCTATTGCTACTTACCTAAAAGGTGTTCCCCAGATCCGGGTGTAGGATCTATAGTAACCCCAAACAAAACCCTCAAAAATAAAGCAAACAAAGCAATCAAGAGAAGCAATTTTAATGACCTAGATCCTAAGGTATACCCCACTTATAAATCCCCAACAGAGTCGCCAGTTCTGTGATACGATGGCAGAATCGACTGTTTAATACTGGTTTGTGTTTTGCGTTTGCAAATATCGCGGCAAGCAAGAGTCGCCACCGACTTTTATTTTATCCAACAAAGGAAAAGGAAAAAGAACAGAAAAAACCTTTTTCGAGATGTTTCTGAGTACGGGGGGTAGGTTATAGAAAGGGAAGGTGTTAGCACCCTTTCTATCCATGGTTTTCCATGGGCTCTTAGGTACTTGCTCATCTTTTAAAATTGCTTGGGTGTGTGCTTTATTTTAAAAAAGTTTGACTTCATGATAACTCTTGTATCAGTCCTCAAGAGTGTTACAAAGTGTTTTGAAAAACTTAAGTTTGAAAAGTGTTTGTGTGAAAAAAGTTTGTTGTTTTGAGCAAGTACCTAACAGTTATCTACCTACTCGAGAAAAGGCGTTCTTTTCCTCCTATCCTTTAGACCGTGTTATCCTACTATTAGTGAGTAGGTAACCCTAGTCGTTGGATGTAAGAGTCAATTCGAAAGGGACGTAATGGTCATTGAAGGCAACATGTAAGGATACCTTAGCATTTTGAAGGGACTGTCATCATATATTCGTAGGCAACATCGAGAGACAAGATCACATACCGTAGGCAACTTCGAGGGACATCGAGGGACCATAATCTTTATGATGATTTTTAACCGAGGGTCTTTGCTAAGTGTATCCCTACGTTCGAGGGACATGACCATTGTTTTCCGAGGCAACCAAGTGAGGCATACCCTAAGAGTGAGCATGTGCATGTGTTTGATTTCAGTTATTTAATCTTTGCACAATTAAGGTGATCTACTGTTTTAATTTTCAGTTTATCTTTCCATACAATCCTATTAACATACATCTAAGCAGTTTATAGTTTGCGGAAATATGCAGAAAGTTTAAAGTCCTAGCTATTACAAGGCTTTTGCAGATACATAATTATTTTGGACTGAAGAAAAAGAGGCGGAAATGTAAACCTAAGCTATTACAGAGCTTTGGGAAAATTACATAATAATGAAGAGTGCGGAAATGAAATCCTAAAACTATTACATCCCGGAAGCAATTACATAATTAGAAAAAAAATGCGAGAAAAGATAAATCTACGCTATTACATTGATAATGCGACCTATACAATTTTTCTAGAAATTAAAATGTAAGAAAATAAATTAAAATAAATTAAGGAAGAATTAAAACTTAAAATTCTAAATTAATGTTCTTGGTGTTTTTTTTTATGAAAAAGTAATTTATGATAATTAATTAAATAAACCTAAAAAACCTAATTAATTTTAATTAGTAAAAAATGTTAATTTTGAAAAAAAGTTAATTAAAATACCTAAATCCTAATTAATTTTAATTAATAAAAAAAAGGTTAATTTTGAAAAAAGTTAAAAAAAATATAAAATTAATTAACCTAAAAATTAAGTTAGGTTTTTTTGTAAAAAAAAGGTTTGTGAAAAAAGTTTTGTGGTTAAGTGAATTTAAGATTGAAAAAGACAAATTGGTTAGAAACCAAAAACAAACAATGAAATTAAAAACCTAAAATTAAATTAAAACCTAAAATTAATTATTCGAGTTTAGGAGGAAAAATCAGAGGTTTGTGAAAAATATTAGGTTTTATAAAAAAAAGTTTTAAACAGAAAGAATGAAAATAGGTAAAATGATAAATAGAAAGAAAGAAAACCAATACCAATAGGGTTGGTTGTTGAACTCACGCCCTTAACCTTCTCAGGATGTCTGCCTCGTCATGCATTGATGGTTGTTCTATTTTGGCCATTAGTGTTTTGGCCTCAACGTTCTGTAATGAACCTGCATGGGACCCTGTCTAAATCTGCAGTGTTGAATCTAATAAACACATTAAATAAATTACTATATATCATAAAAAACAAATAAAGCAAATATATGAAGAATAAATTTAATGTTAAAATTGATATGGCTTGTATGAATGATTATACCTTTTGATCATGGAGATCAAACCAGCCTTACCCTTACTGGAGAAGTAGTGAGATGTTGGTTTGTAATAAGGATGACTTGTTTGTGGTGAGATGGGGATTTGTAATAAGGATTTAAAGGTTTTAGGGTTCTCGAAAGAATTTTATATTCTGACAGCGTTGTGGCAAAGGTTTTTTTTTTGTCTGTTGTTTGTGTGAAAAGAATGAGATTATATAATAGAAATTAGAGAGAGAAAAATGAGCTTTGAATGTGCAATTGGGCCTCCAATGTTCACTTGAGTCCGTCATGTTCCAGGCTAAATCGCAGGGGCTTAAGTGCAATTTTTGAAGTTGAAATGTGAAAACAAAATGTAGCCGACATCGAGAACTAAGTCCTGTCCAAAAATGGGCTCAATCGGATAAACGGTAAATTAGTTATGGATTTTTGAAGTTTCAGCTCAGACAAACTTATTTTGGGCTCCAGTGTCGACTCTGACACGTTCTTCAATAAAAATAGTATTGATCAGAGCATAATCCGGTCTCGATTTTGCAAGAAAAGTTGTAAATCTCTGAGTCAGTGACCTTGTGTAAAAAGATGGGCCCGGTCCGATAAAAATTGACTGAGTTATGAATTTTCGAAATTTCGACCCAGATAAAATAATATTCAGCATTCAGGATTTTCGGCGCGTCACGTGCACTCTGAGAAAAAAACAAAGGCCTTTTGGATACCGTTCGAACTTAATACCTCCTATGAAATCTTATCTGTTGTACCCCAAAATTTTCCCTCCCATAATCTTCAAAGTTTTGCCTCAAAGGGTTCAAAGTCTACTCAAGGGCCACACAGTCAAACCATCCTCCTAAGCCATGCAAATTAGGGTTTTGGTTCTTGCAAGGAAGTTGAAGTTTTCAAGGGCTCAATCAAGTCCCATATGCTCATAAACATTGTCAAGCACCTACATGTCAAGTTTCAAGGCTCACAAGGTCAAGTTGCACAGTCAAAAGTCCCATTTGCTCAACAGTCAACAGTAGGGGCAAAATGGTCATTTGGCAGTCAAAAGTCAAAATTTTTGGTCAACATCTTATTTTGAAGCCACAATCATCATTTGGTCAAATCTTGACCATGATTTCACAAGAATGGCTCAAAAATCATCAAGGTGTCAAAAGTTTCTATTTTTGGACAGTTGAAAAGTCAACTGTAACTTGACCAAGGCATAACTTTTTCATGGTTCATCATAAAAATCCCATCCAATGCTCATCTTGAAGGGGAAGACATTTCCTACAATTTATCTTCACATTCCAAGTCCAAGAAATGCTCTCACAAAAAGTTATCAATTTCAACATTATAGGTCATTTTCAAAAGTCAACAAAAAGGGACTTTAAGTCAAAGACCATAACTTGAGATTGGTAAATCAAAATGACATGGGACCAAATAAATTGGTTAGAGGACTTCAAGAGCTTTCCAAAATGTCCAAGAACATGTTCATATCTTCAAAATTGATCAAGATATGCATTGGAGAAGTTGGGAAATTTTTGTGAAATGGCCAAAGTCAATTATCCTTGAAACTTCATTTTTGACAAAAGGGGCCCACTTTTTCCACTTGATTCAGCTTGGCCATGCTTCCCACGTGTCCCACAAATTATTTCAAGATTTAAATTTAATTTTTCCATTTTTATTTAATTTTATTGGATTTAATTCATTTTAAATCCTTTAAAATCAAATAAAAATCAAAAAGGTTAATTAAGGGACATATTTGGTTTTGAATTGCTTTGAATCACCGTCAAACACATTCCAAATTCGTGCAAAGGGCTAAATGAAGCAAGAATTCAAAATTTGGCTCAAAAATGGAAGGTGTTTTAATGGAGTTCATAGCAAAAATCTTAAGCATGAATGCAAGGCTTCAAGGCCCTTAATTCTAATTGAAACTCATTACAAAATGCATATGCAAACCAACACAAGGGAATTCACGACCTAAGAAGCTCCCAAACTGCAAAACACACTTCAAAAATTTCAAGCAAAAGAGCAAAACTGTAAACCTCCTTACAGCACGTTTTAAGTCCCCATTCCCATCCAAACACATTCCTGGCATCTCAAGGAAACTTTTGCAATCAAAAACCAATCCAAACGTGCCCAGAATCTTAGAACTCAGGCCCAAACGGTTTGCTTTTTTTCTTGAAATCTATGTAATCATTCATGCGTTTTTTGAAATTTTTTTGAATTGATTTATACTCATATTAACATCCTGAAGCTTTTGGTATTATTTAATTGAACAATAGCATCCCATATCAAAAGTTGCCATTGATGGACATTAGGGTTTCAGAAGTTTGAAATTAGGCGTTTGCACATACTATAAAATTGGGACATCAAACTGCCATGGTTGAATTCGTGATATCCAAACGAATCGTTTCATAACGTCGCGCTCAATTTATGGTCAAGCATGGCCTAATCGCTATTATCTACAGGTCTGTGTTTTGGGGGGGTTTAAAACCCCCGCTATCTCTTTTTGTTACAGGGGCAAACGGAGAAGAAGGTTGGCGTGGCAAGACCTGAGTGGAGGGTTCAAATCCACGCGCGCATTTTTTTTGTTTTTGGTATATAATGTTTTTATTCTATATATTATTTCATTTCTATGTTACTTACAAACGCGTGCAATAGCTCACTTGGTCAAGGCATTCGCTGGTAAGCATTGGGACCTGGGTTCGATTCCCAGGTCCCCTCACAATTCCCATATTATTTTTCATCTAACTTTCCTGTGCAGCGCTCCAAGGGAGGTTCATCATAGGCCTCACAGATCCAACAGGCCAGGTGTCTTCAAAGCATATCCAAAGGCCACAAAAGAGGCTTACCATAGGCTTCAGTCAATGGGTGCACACACAAGCAGAAAGGTCAACGTGGCCTTTGTCCTAATGGGCCCAGATTCAGCATTTCACCCCTATGTTGGCCCAGCACCCCCTCCATTTGGGTTCATTTTTCTTTCTTTTTATTTTATTTCTTTAATTTAATTTCTAACCCCTTTTTATTTTATTTGTTATTAGTAATTAATTTAATTAATCATTTTCATAAAAAACAAAAAAAATATAATTAACACCTTTATTATTATTTTTATTTTGTAAATAAACCATAATTGAATTAGTTTTTTTAATTAGGCCATTTTAACATTTTAATAATTAAAATAGATTTAGATTTAGGTTAACCTAGAATGTTATTTCTTTTTCTATTTTATTTTCATAAAAAATATAAAAACAAAAAATATTTCTTGTAATTAAAATAATTAATTAGTTTTTAATTCCATTTAATTACCAAAAAAGACAAAAAAAATTAATTCCCTTTTCTTTATTCGCGCGTATTTAATTTGTTCGATTATTATGTAATTGCTCCGGATATGTAATAGTAAATAGGACCTTTTACTGTTTTTTTTTTATTTTTCGCACTTATTTACTTAAAAACGGGTCTTTGTTAATTTGGCGATGTATAGACCCGCGCCTTGTAATAGCGTAGGACCTTTATTTTCCGCATTTTAATTTCCGCACCTTTAAACTGCTAATCACATGAAAGAATGAATGGCCCAAATAAAATCAAAGCGTAGCTCACCCAATGCATGATCAAGATAAAACATAACTAAAAAACAACACACAATGCACACACCACTCTTAGGGTACGCCTCACTTGTTGCCTTCGAAACGTGGTTGTCAAGTATAGGACGTCTTAGCGGTCCTTATGTCCATGATCCAGTTGCCTCAGAACAGTTGCCTCGAAACAGTTGCCTCGGAACAGTTGCCTCGAAACGGTTGCCTCAGATTAAAAAAGGATCAAGGATATAAGGGTAGCTTCTAAGGTGTCCTAACTGTTGCTTCGGTGACCACACTGTCCCTACAATCGAATTGACCCGAATACCTCCAACGGTGGTGCTACCTACCTCTCAATGGTGGGATGGCACTACCTAAAGGACACTTACACAGCTTAATTCCTTAGGGTAGGTAGATGACTCATAGATACTTGCTCTTTTCAAAAACAAACAAAATACTTTTCACACCTTACACTTTCAAAAAGCTTTCAAAACAAAATTTTCAAACACTCTTGAGGACAGATACAAGAGTTATTCAGAAATCTTTCAAAGAAACTTTTTCAAAACCCACTCACATTTGAAAAGCAAACATTTTGAAAACATAAGAGCAAGTACCTAAGAGCCCATGGATAACCATGGATAGAAAGGGTGCTAACACCTTCCCTTTCTATAAATCTACCTCCCGAACCGAGAAACAATCTCATAAGGAATTTTGCTGTGCTTTTGTCCTTTCCATGTTGGAGAAAATAAAAGACGGTGGCGACTCTTGCTTCCGCGACATTTCGCGAAACCAGCTAAAAACAGTCAGTTCTAAATCCACCGATCACAGAACTGGCGACTCTGCTGGGGACACTTTAAAGTGAGGTGTACCTTAGGATAGCTCATACTTGTGTTTTCAATTGCTTTGTTTTGCTTGCTTTATTATTGTGGGCACTGTCTTGGGAGTTCTATAGATCCTAACCCAGATCTGGGGGATACCTTCTTAGAAAGTAGCAACAAGGCTGTGAGGGAACTGTGTGGGGTATACCGACACGGTTGAAGCAGTCTGCTACGTTGATGTGGCACTTTGGTGAGTACTGGTAACCCTTGAGTCAAGTCAAGGAGAGTACGGGGCCGCCGCGTGGTGTCGTGAAGCATCAACTGACCTTAGGAACCTTAATTGAACCATCCTGGCCTCTTTAGGGTAGTGAGATGACTGACTATGGTGCAGTCCGAAGTTGGTTGATACTCGATACTACACTCAGTTGAGGGTTGTTTTCTTGGGATATTTTGATCGCCAGTTCAGTGGCTAAATCGAAACGATGAACACAGAAAACAATCCAATGATATTGAGCTCCTTAGAACCCGGTTACTTTGATAGGACAGGTTTGAGCCCACCAACTTCAAGAGGGTAGTACCCCAAACCCCATGCTGGCCTAAACTCTAAGGGCTCTGTATGAGTTGTGTGCCTTCAAACTTGAATTACTTGCACACTTGTTATCTAACAACACGAGTTCCTTGCAGGTTTTGTTTACAGTCCTTAATTGGGACTCATTACAGGGTTCACTTACATCACTCCATGCATGGCATAACATCATAACATCATACCATTGCATATATCCTACATAAAGACTAATCCATTTCAAGGATCTCAAGGGTTTGTGATGCAGGTCATGATGTCTAGCAAGGGGCAAAGGGGATTTATCTTCCTCTAGCCAAGGTTAATGACTTGAGTCAGGGGCTATGACCCACTGGATATGGTGAGCCTTTGACCCTTGAAGAAGGACTCTCAGCAAACATGAAGTTCCTTCAATCAAGCCACCGAATTCAAATGCTAACAATTTTCTTGTTTACCCCGCAAGGTCCTTGAAAGCATTGCATGCATACATACACATCATTGCATCACAGGTATCCTTGTTACAGGTCACTTACCTTCTTCGCTGTTCATTTCAGCAATGGCTTCCCAAGAAGATAACCAGGGTCTGCACGCTCAAGAGACTCAGTTCAGGGAGATCTTCCTAAGCCTATCCAAGGGGCAGGAAGAGTTAAGGACACTCCTCATGGGGAATTTGGCCAAGAAAAGTCCCGAAGATGACAAGGACGAATGGCTGAAACGTCTGTAAGCTGAGGTAGATACAATGAGAACCCAGATGCTGGGGAAAATGGCTCTCATCCAAGGCTTAGCTCGGGAGCAAGAAGAGTTGAGGACCATGATCAGTCAGCTTCATCAAGACATGAAGCAACCAGCCCAAGTCAGGGACCGGGTCATTGATCAGCTTCCAAGAGGACAAGAGTCGGGTATGGTGAGGAATAGACTTCTCCAAATTGCTACCACTTCACAGGTCCAACCACAACCCCGCCCAGAGCAACAGGTTGATCAGAGTAAGCCAAGCAGGTCCAAGAGGCAATTCACCCAGCTCAACGTGTCACTGTTTCAAGCTTTACAACACCTGTTGAGTTTGAATCTGATTACACTAAGGGCTCCTCCCCGGAATCCCAACATCTCTGCTCCTAACTATCATCCCAACAAAAGATGTGCATACCACTCTGATAGCTCTGGACATGACACTGACGACTGTTGGAGCCTGAGGAACAAGATTCAAGACTTGATCGACAGAAGGGTGTTGGAGTTCATGCCGGGTGGCAAAATGAAAATCTTCTACTGAGAATCTTCCATCTGAGATGACTAGTGCAAACTAAGAAGCTTTTGTTCATTCGAATGTTCAAGTTGTATTTTTCTTTGATTGTTCAAACATTTGTTCATGTCAAACTCTTTTACTTTATCAATGCATCGCATGTGTCTGTTTTGAATCAATATATTCGCATTCGCTATATTCAAACTGCTTTCATTTTTTTTGTGATGTTCAAACTCTCGATTAATAATTCTAAGCCTCTTGAAGGAGGATGACGAAAACGATACCACAATCTACAGTATGCTTTTGAACAGACCCCGCTGATGAGGTACAGGCATTATTTCAATTCCTAAACACTGGAGTTATAAGGAAGATAATCCCTCGTCAACCCCTTTGAGCCAAAGAAGTAGGAGTTTTTCTTTTCAAAATCAAAACCCTTAATCATAACCTGGGGCATGGTAGTTCTCTCAGTTTGATCCAGGTGCACAACGAGTGGCACCAAAGAAGTCCTTACAAAACAAAAGACAGTGATGGTCTTGAATAATCATAAAGACAGGCAGTCATTACCAAAAAAAAAAACTAAAGCCCAATAAGTCAAAACCTATGAAGGAGACTTACAAAACTGGGGCATCCCGCTGACTGTAATCACAAAAGAAACAGTTCAGGCAAAAAACAGGGATAACGAAATCAAAAAGAAAGAGGTCCTACAAACCCTCAACCAAAAAAGGAATGACTGCCTATTCAAAATAAATCGTCAATGTCCGAACCATCACTGATATATCAAAGCAAAGATTCAACAAGGTCTAACGCACGATTGGCTGAGTTTAGGATCGAAGAACATCACGAAGAACGGGTGGGTACAAATATAATTTGAGCCTTTATCCTTTGTTTCTTAAACCGCGAACCAGGCCACGTTATAACCCTTAAAAGTCCTAGCTGAAGCATGGGTTAATTCGAAAGCATACTGTTACAAAGGTCTCCTGACTCCTTAAGGCTTGCGGTAAAATAACGAGTTGACATCACAGTTTACAAAAAATTTCACTTGTTTTTATGAAAATTGCATTTTTCAAAAAAAAACTTCAAGACAGACATAAGCTTTGCATTCTTAAAATAACATTGTTTGCATATGACTATTTGTTCGAATAGCAGAGAAATTCGCACGAAAAATATCTAATGAACAAAAGCACTCCCAACCAAGGGGCACGGCATGATCATTGTCCATCATCTGGGGCAGTCAAGTCAAGATTCAAGGAATCTCTCAAAATGCCAAATAGCCAGGGGCAAATCTCTGCCTGAGTCACTTGGGGCATTGGACATGAATTCCAGCAATAAATCTTGCACGATCAAACGAAGATCTTCTGGTAGTAGGACAACGCAACACTATTGACAGGGGCATCTCCCTACATCCTGAGAGCATGGACATAGTCGAAAAAATACTGCGCATAATTAAAGACCCGCTAGGTTGACACGCCTAGGCAAAAATAAGGGCTTCCCGGCGAACCAAAAAGGTTCGGGCAAAAATAAGGGATGAAATGAAAAAATCTATACACCCGGCAAGTCGAAAACCTGAAAAGGCGGCTTGGGCAAAAATGGGTATCCCGGTGGACTGAAAACCCGAAAGGGCGGTCCAGGAAAAAGTTAGGGATCATAGCGTACGACTATGTCCCGTCACCTCGTCACTTGCCTACCAGAAGAAGATTTGTCAATCGGCAGTTGTCAAACACCTCCGCAGGTACCTTCTCCCGTAGAAACTGGGGCAATAAGAATTGTCTAAGCGATCTGGTTGCTCTGTCCACCAAGGTACCAAGGTAGGTTCGGCTGAAGAACATAACCAAGAGGCCTCCACTCCCCTCAGAGTAAGACCAATCAACAATTCTTCACAAACAGAGTTGGTCTCTCATAAGCCCTGACAAGGCACAGTATCTCTAGCAAGTCAGCAACACTCTCCCCAAGCAGAGTTAGTCTACTGTCAGCCTTAAGGAAGTTGGGTATCCCTAGAAAATCTCAACATTCCCCAGCGGAGTATGCAGATATTCCTTAACAAGCATCCCCGACAGTCTTAATATAAGATTGTTCCCCGGCGGAATCCAGACACCCCAGTGGAGCCACTTCCCCAGTACAGTCCGAAAGTTTCCCCAGGAAAGTTGAATCAATCTCCCCAGTAGATTCTGGAAGCTTATCCCCAGTAGAGTCTGGAAGCTGGTCCCCTGCAGAGTACAACATCTCTCCCCGACCATGCTCAAAGGTTATTCCCCACCAGAGCTTATAACTAGGTTATCCTCAGCTAATAACCACGGAAAGATCGTCCTCGGCGAAGCTCTTCCTATCCCCCAACAGAGTTCATCAAAACTTCCAACATAACTTATCAACGGTATCCCTCAGCGGAGTTATCATCAAATTCTCAGCGAAGTATCCCTTCCCCACAGAGTATTCCCCACAGAGTATCTCTCCAACAAGTTTATTCCCCAACGGAGTCATCTTCTCCTACCGGTTTGTTCTTGCAATCATCATCCCCAGCGAAAATGAAGAACTCTACTCTTCAACATCATCCCAGGATTCAATTTCCCGTCATTCGTCAAGGATTTACTTTCCTAGACAAAAATACATTCATAAACATATCACCTTTCATACATCTTGCTTACATACACAATGCATGCACATACGCATCATATCACACAATATCATTTCTCCCTGAGAACATCATAACATTGCACAACTGATGTTTTGCCTTTTCAGGAAAAAGGTCAATCCAAAGACGATTACTATCAACTGTTACAATTCCAGATTCGATACCTGCATCTAGCCAGGGCATATCTGCAAGCGATTGATTATGGATTCGATACCTATATCTATCCAGGGCATATCTACATTAAAGAGGTTTCAGAGATAGGTTGGAAATGCTCCAGATATGGATGTTGTTCTTTTGCTTATTCAAGACCCCTTCTAGAGATAGTTCAGATGTGACCCAGGCATGGCGACGTTCTGATACTCATTCCAGATTTCTTTTCAGAGATAGCTTGGAAATGCTCCAGATATGGATGTTGTTCTTTTTCTTATTCAAGACTCCTTCTAGAGATAGTTCAGATGTGACCCAGGCATGGCGACGTTCTGATACTCATTCCAGATTTCTTTTCAGAGATAGCTTGGAAATGCTCCAGATATGGATTCTGTTCTTTTGCTTATTCAAAACTCCTTCTAGATATAGTTCAGATGTGACCCAGGCATGGCGACATTCTGATACTTATTCCAGATTTCTTTTCAGAGATAGCTTGGAAATGCTCCAGATATGGATGTTGTTCTTTTGCTTATTCAAGACTCCTTCTAGATGTGACCCAGGCATGGCGACGTTCTGATACTCATTCCAGATTTCCTTTCAGAGATAGCTTAGAAATGCTCCAGATATGGATGCTGTTCTTTTGCTTATTCAAGACTCCTTCTAGAGATAGTTCAGATGTGACCCAGGCATGGCGACGTTCTGATACTCATTCCATATTTCCTTTCAGAGATAGCTTAGACATGCTCCAGATATGGATGCTGTTCTTTGGCTTATTCAAAACTCCTTCTAGATATAGTTCAGATGTGACCCAGGCATGGCGACGTTCATATACTCATTCCAGATTTGTTTTCAGAGATAGCTTGGAAATGCTCAAGATATGGATGTTGTTCTTTTGCTTATTCAAGACTCCTTATAGAGATAGTTCAGATGTGACCCAGGCATGGCGACGTTCTGATACTCATTCCAGATTTCCTTTCAGAGATAGCTTGGAAATGCTCCAGATATGGATGATGTTCTTTTGCTTATTCAAGACTCCTTCTAGATATAGTTCAGATATGACCCAGGCATGGCGATGTTCTGATACTCATTCCAGATTTCCTTTCAGAGATAGCATGAAAATGCTCCAGATATGGATGCTGTTCTTTTGCTTATTCAAGACTCATTCTAGATATAGTTCAGATGTGACCCAGGCATGGCGACATTCTGATACTCATTCCGGATTTCCTTTCAGAGATAGCTTGGAAATGCTCCAGATATGGATGTTGTTCATTTGCTTATTCAGATTCAAACTTCTATAGACAACTTAGAGATGCTCCATCCCGGATGCTATTCTATTGTTCTGTCCAGATACGATCCAGACTCGGATGACATTCTGTTACTCATGCAGTATGGATATACCCCAGACACGGCGGTCATTCTACCATTTATTCAGATGTCAGCAATTAGACACATACTAGATATGCTCCAGACACGGAAGTTATTCTATTTCTTATTCAGATTCACCTATCCACCATCTTTCCAAATGGCATCTATAAGCCCATTCCCGACAAGGTTTTGTCACACTTTCAGATGGCATCTTTAAGCCCATCCTCCCATCCATCATCTCTCCAAATGGCATCTGTAAGCCCATTCCCGACATCACACTGCTGATACTCTACTATGTGAATGCAAATTTCTGGGCACTCTAGTGTTCAATCATCTTCCACTCTCGGATCACGAAAGGCAAACAAGCCAATCTACATCCTCAGGTCTAAGAAGATTGAACAGGGGCAACTGTTGTACCCCAAAATTTTCCCTCCCATAATCTTCAAAGTTTTGCCTCAAAGGGTTCAAAGTCTACTCAAGGGCCACACAGTCAAACCATCCTCCTAAGCCATGCAAATTAGGGTTTTGGTTCTTGCAAGGAAGTTGAAGTTTTCAAGGGTTCAATCAAGTCCCATATGCTCATAAACATTGTCAAGCACCTACATGTCAAGTTTCAAGGCTCACAAGGTCAAGTTGCACAGTCAAAAGTCCCATTTGCTCAACAGTCAACTGTAGGGGCAAAATGGTCATTTGGCAGTCAAAAGTCAAAATTTTTGGTCAACATCTTATTTTGAAGCCACAATCATCATTTGGTCAAATCTTGACCATGATTTCACAAGAATGGCTCAAAAATCATCAAGGTGTCAAAAGTTTCTATTTTTGGACAGCTGAAAAGTCAACTGTAACTTGACCAAGGCATAACTATTTCATGGTTCATCATAAAAATCCCATCCAATGCTCATCTTGAAGGGGAAGACATTTCCTACAATTCATCTTCACATTCCAAGTCCAAGAAATGCTCTCACAAAAAGTTATCAATTTCAACATTATAGGTCATTTTCAAAAGTCAACAAAAAGGGACTTTAAGTCAAAGACCATAACTTGAGATTGGTAAATCAAAATGACATGGGACCAAATACATTGGTTAGAGGACTTCAAGACCTTTCCAAAATGTCCAATAACATGTTCATATCTTCAAAATTGATCAAGATATGCATTGGAGAAGTTGGGAAATTTTTGTGAAATGGCCAAAGTCAATTATCCTTGAAACTTCATTTTTGACAAAAGGGGCCCACTTTTTCCGCTTGATTCAGCTTGGCCATGCTTCCCACGTGTCCCACAAATTATTTCAAGATTTAAAGTTAATTTTTCCATTTTTATTTAATTTTATTGGATTTAATTCATTTTAAATCCTTTAAAATCAAATAAAAATCAAAAAGGTTAATTAAGGGACATATTTGGTTTTGAATTGCTTTGAATCACCGTCAAACACATTCCAAATTCGTGCAAAGGGCTAAATGAAGCAAGAATTCAAAATTTGGCTCAAAAATGGAAGGTGTTTTAATGGAGTTCATAACAAAAATCTTAAGCATGAATGCAAGGCTTCAAGGCCCTTAATTCTAATTGAAACTCATTACATAATGCATATGCAAGCCAACACAAGGGAATTCACGACCTAAGAAGCTCCCAAACTGCAAAACACACTTCAAAAATTTCAAGCAAAAGAGCAAAACTGTAAACCTCCTTACAACACGTTTTAAGTCCCCATTCCCATCCAAACACATTCCTGGCATCTCAAGGAAACTTTTGCAATCAAAAACCAATCCAAACGTGCCCAAAATCTTAGAACTCAGGCCCAAACGGTTTTCTTTTTTTCTTGAAATCTATGTAATCATTCATGCATTTTTTGACATTTTTTTGAATTGATTTATACTCATATTAACATCCTGGAGCTTTTGGTATTATTTAATTGAACAATAGCATCCCATATCAAAAGTTGCCATTGATGGACATTAGGGTTTCAGAAGTTTGAAATTAGGCGTTTGCACATACTGTAAAATTGGGACATCAAACTGCCATGGTTGAATTCGTGATATCCAAACGAATCGTTTCATAACCTCGCGCTCAATTTATGGTCATGCATGGCCTAATCGCTATTATCTACAGGTCTGTGTTTTGGGGGGGTTTAAAACCCCCGCTATCTCTTTTTGTTACAGGGGCAAACGGAGAAGAAGGTTGGCGTGGCAAGACCTGAGTGGAGGGTTCAAATCCACGCGCGCATTTTTTTGTTTTTGGCATATAATGTTTTTATTCTATATATTATTTCATTTCTATGTTACTTACAAACGCGTGCAATAGCTCACTTGGTCAAGGCATTCGCTGGTAAGCATTGGGACCTGGGTTCGATTCCCAGGTCCCCTCACAATTCCCATATTATTTTTCATCTAACTTTCCTGTGCAGCGCTCCAAGGGAGGTTCATCATAGGCCTCACAGATCCAACAGGCCAGGTGTCTTCAAAGCATATCCAAAGGCCACAAAAGAGGCTTACCATAGGCTTCAGTCAATGGGTGCACACACAAGCAGAAAGGTCAACGTGGCCTTTGTCCTAATGGGCCCAGATTCAGCATTTCACCCCTATGTTGGCCCAGCACCCCCTCCATTTGGGTTCATTTTTCTTTCTTTTTATTTTATTTCTTTAATTTAATTTCTAACCCCTTTTTATTTTATTTGTTATTAGTAATTAATTTAATTAATCATTTTCATAAAAAACAAAAAAAATATAATTAACACCTTTATTATTATTTTTATTTTGTAAATAAACCATAATTGAATTAGTTTTTTTAATTAGGCCATTTTAACATTTTAATAATTAAAATAGATTTAGATTTAGGTTAACCTAGAATGTTATTTCTTTTTCTATTTTATTTTCATAAAAAATATAAAAACAAAAAATATTTCTTGTAATTAAAATAATTAATTAGTTTTTAATTCCATTTAATTACCAAAAAAGACAAAAAAATTAATTCCCTTTTCTTTATTCGCGTGTATTTAATTTGTTCGATTATTATGTAATTGCTCCGGATATGTAATAGTAAATAGGACCTTTTACTGTTTTTTTTTATATTTTTCGCACTTATTTACTTAAAAACGGGTCTCTGTTAATTTGGCGATGTATAGACCCGCGCCTTGTAATAGCGTAGGACCTTTATTTTCCGCATTTTAATTTTCGCACCTTTAAACTGCTAATCACATGAAAGAATGAATGGCCTAAATAAAATCAAAGCGTAGCTCACCCAATGCATGATCAAGATAAAACATAACTGAAAAACAACACACAATGCACACACCACTCTTAGGGTACGCCTCACTTGTTGCCTTCGAAACGTGGTTGTCAAGAATAGGACGTCTTAATGGTCCTTATGTCCATGATCCAGTTGCCTCGGAACAGTTTCCTCGAAACAGTTGCCTCGGAACAGTTGCCTCGAAACGGTTGCCTCAGATTAAAAAAGGATCAAGGATATAAGGGTAGCTTCTAAGGTGTCCTAACTGTTGCTTCGGTGACCACACTGTCTCTACAATCGAATTGACCCGAATACCTCCAACGGTGGTGCTACCTACCTCTCAATGGTGGGATGACACTACCTAAAGGACACTTACACAGCTTAATTCCTTAGGGTAGGTAGATGACTCATAGATACTTGCTCTTTTCAAAAACAAACAAAATACTTTTCACACCTTACACTTTCAAAAAGCTTTCAAAACAAATTTTTCAAACACTCTTGAGGACAGATACAAGAGTTATTCAGAAATCTTTCAAAGAAACTTTTTCAAAACCCACTCACATTTTGAAAACATAAGAGCAAGTACCTAAGAGCCCATGGATAACCATGGATAGAAAAGGTGCTAACACCTTCCCTTTCTATAAATCTACCTCCCGAACCGAGAAACAATCTCATAAGGAATTTTGCTGTGCTTTTGTCCTTTCCATGTTGGAGAAAATAAAAGACGGTGACGACTCTTGCTTCCGCGACATTTCGTGAAACCAGCTAAAAACAGTCAGTTCTAAATCCACCGATCACATTATCCAACTAAATTTGTGAAATTTTGGCACCAGAACCTGCTCGATACGATGAAATCGACCAAGTTATGATTTTCTGAACATGACGCAAATAAACTTCTGTCACAAATTTTCTGTACAAACATACTTGATAAATCTGCATTTTGAAGACCTTATGTTCGAAATTGGCTTCCAGCCGTGAGAGATGAAAATATAGATGGCATCAAGACGGAATTTTGGCCACCGAAACGGGTTCAAAACAATCCACGATCTTCAAGTTATGAATTTTTTAGTGCGTAAAAACTGCACTTTCAGCATACTTTTTCACCATATTTCTTCGAGAAAACTCACACATTCGGAGACCTTCTTTAAAGAATTGACTCTTGAGACGAACCTGAATTTGAGAATACATTATCAGAGATATCTTGGCGATAGAACACCTGAATATGACGCGCCGGGTTGGACTTGTGAATCTTTGAACCCCGAATCATTGCAAAACGGCGAACCGATCTTCAGCACAGAAAATACTCTGAGAACATCCATTGGCGAAATAAACGTCACTTGTAACCTGAAGAAGCTTGATAAATATACCTTTATTCCATAACCATAAAACCAATAATATGCGTGTATGAAAAGAGGGCAAATTTTGGGGTACAACATATGTCAATCATAATTTCAGAGAAATAACAATCTCTCCTTTGGGCATATTTTGGCTAAAACACTCAAATAACCCTTGCACAAGAAAACATCATAAAGTATGCTTTAAAATAAATCAAACACACGCATCAGAGGTACAAAAGCAAAAAAACAGAAGCAAGGTTAGCAGCACACAAATCAGAGACACAGTTAGTAGTTAGTTGATCTACTAACACAACTGCAACAAATACCATGATGTCAAGAAAATATTTATGACATCTCTTCAGAACAGTCAAATCAAAACAAGAGGGACTCCCCCTCAACACCTGCTATCACAATAGAGAATCATAAAATTCTCTCCCTCAGCAATAGTACCAGCTCCAGCACCCTCAATATCATATTACTCCCCCTTTTTAGCCATAATATGACAAAGGTAAGTAGATAATATTAGAAAAAAACTTTTAAGCACCTAAAGGTTAAGTATCAGGGTGAAAAAAATAAAAATATATTGGGCATTTAACCCTTACAAAATCATAAACCATAATCATAAGGCAAATCTAAACAAAATCCCATGACCAATTGTCATGCATTAGCATCTTCCTTTTCTCTAATAGCACTAGCAGAATGTTCACCAGGTGCAACACCACACTTAGCATCTTCCTCAACAGATGCAGCACCAAAAATAGTTGCTATAATTCATCATAAATATAGATCCCCACTCGCCTCCTTAGGTTCTAAAACTGAACTGCATCAAGAGCTTTTGTAAAGATATCAGCAACTTGGTTCTCAGTGCTATCATGCACAAGAGTTGTGACTTTCTCCTCCACAAGTTCTCTAATGAAGTGGTGCCTGATGTCGATGTGCTTTGTCCTACTATGTTGAATAGGATTTTTGGAAATATTAATAGCACTCAAATTGTCACAAAATAATGTCATGACATATTGTGTGACATTATACTCAAACAACATCTGCTTCATCCAAACTAGTTGAGAGCAACTGATTTCTGCTGCTATGTACTCAACTTCAGAAGTAGACAAAGAAAGACAATTTTATGTATTGTTTAACCATGAAATAAAATTGTTTCCCATAAAGAAACATTCTCCATAGGTACTCATCTTATCATCGACACTTCCAGCCTAATCAGCATCACAAAATCCCACCAACGAGGAATTTGTATAATGGGAATACAACATACCATAGTCACATGTACCATTCACATACTTCAAAATCCTTTTCACTTGGTTAATATGACTTACCTTAGGTTCTGGTTGATACCTTATGCATACTCCAACATCAAAAGTGATGTATGGTCTGCTAGCAGTAAGATATAAAAGGTTGCCAATCATGCTTTTATACAAACTCTGATCAACACTAACTCCTTTTTCATCTTTGGATAACTTCAGGTGTGTAAGATAAGGAGTTCTCTTATGGATGGCATTTTCCAATCCAAATTTATTCACAATATTCCTTGCATATTTTCTTTGACAAAGAAAAATGGAGTCTTCCATCTGCTTGACTTGTAATCCAAGGAAGTAAGTCAATTCACCTACCAAACTTATCTCAAATTCAGATTACATCTGCCTGACAAAATGTTAGACCATTTCATCCGACACCCCCCTAAAAACAATGTCATCCACATAGATATGAGCTATCAACAATTTTCCAGCTTCATCTTTGACAAAGAGTGTCTTGTCAATTCCACCCTTTTTATATCATGATTGACTAGAAATTCAATCAACCTCTCATACCAAGCTCTTAGAGCTTGTTTCAAGTTGTATAGGGTCTTCTTCAGTCTAAAAACATGATCTGGAAATGAGGGATCAACAAACCCTTTTGGTTGTTCAACATAAACTTCTTCATTCAGGTACCCATTTAGAAAGGAACTCTTGACATTCATTTGATACAGTGTGATCCTTCCATGACAAGATACTAAAAGCAGCAATCTGATAGACTCCAAGCAAGCCACAGGGGAAAATGCTTCATCAAAGTCTACTCCTTCAATTTGAGTGTATCCTTGTGCAACAAGTCTTTCTTTATTTCTGGTGACACCACCTTGTTCATCCGTCTTGTTCTTGAACACCCATTTTGTACCAATAACATTTACCCCATCAGGTCTTGGCACAAAATCCCATACTTCATTCCTCTTGAATTGACCAAGTTCATCTTGCATAGCATTTATCCAGAAATTCAAACTTGTATACAAAGCAAGCATTTGACACAATTTCTCTTAATATGGTGACTACTCCTTGTCTAGGATTTCCTATGATCAATTCTTTAGGATAATCCTTCTGGATTGTCAGGGATGGACCTTTTTCAGCTACTTGAGGTTCTTCAACTTCACAATTAGCACTTGAGCCTGCAACATCTATGTTGGATGTTGAGACATTTTCATCAGGAATAACATTGTCTATAGGAATAGTTTTCTTAACTTCTTCAGGGACATTATCTTCTCTGTTTGAGTCATCATTAATCACGTTAGATGACTCCATCATCACCTTGTTTCTAAAGTTGAATACTCTATATGTTTTACTATTTGTAGAGTATCCCAGAAAATTCCTTCATCACTCTTAGCATCCAACTTCCTTCTTGGCTCACGGTATGCCAGTATATAACACTTACTTCCAAAGACATGGAAATATTTTACAGTTGGCTTCCTTCCTCTCCATAATTCATATAGAGTAAAAGAAGTTCCAGTTCTGTTTGTCACTCTTTTGTGAATATAGCAATCAGTGTTCATGGCTTCAGCCCAAAAGTAAAGGGGTAATTTCTTGGCATGAAGCATAACTCTGGAACACTCTTGAATAGTCTTGTTCTTGTGCTCAACCACATGATTTTGTTAAGGAGAGACAGGTGAAGAGAACTCATGACTAATCCCTTCAGATGCACAAAATTCCTCAAACTTGTTGTTCTCAAATTTCTTCTCGTGGTCACTTCTGATTCTGACAACACCACAATCCTTTTCGCTTTGAATATTATGGCATAATTCTTTGAACACATCAAACACTTCAGATTCTCTTCGATGAACTTCACCCAAGTGAATCTTGAGTAGTCATCAACAATAACATAAGTGTACCTTTTACCTCTAAGACTTTCAACCTGCATAGGTCCCATCAAGTCCATGTGAAGAAGCTCTAGAACTCTTGAGGTGGCAAGATGTTGGATCTTCTTATGTGACATCTTTGTCTGCTTCCCAATTTGACATTCACCATAAATTCTCCCTTCATTAATCTTTAGCTTGGGAATATCTCTAATATCTTCCTTTGACAGGTTCTTCTTCATACCCTTCAGATGTAGATGGCCAAGCTTTTGATGCCATAAGTTTACTTCATCATCTTTTGATATTAAGCATATTGAGATACATTCTGGAGAAATCCATAGGTAGCAGTTGTCTTTTGATATGGTTCCCTTTATAACCACCCCATTCTTATCATTTGTAATCATGCACTCAGATTGAGTAAGTTAACTTTGAGACCTTGATCACAGAGTTGACTCATACTTATCAGATTTGTTGTTAGCCCTTTTACAAATAACACATTATCGAGACTAGGTTATCCAGCATAATACACCTTTCCAACACCTTTGATTTCACTCTTTGACCCATCTCTAAAAGTGACATAGCTAGTAGCACGTGGTTTAATGTCCACTAGAAATTTCTTAACACCAATCATGTGTCTAGAACATCCACTATCAAAATACTAATCTTCTCTAGTTGAGGCTTTGAGAGAAGTGTAAGCTAAGACTCCATATGAGTCATGGCGAGGAGCTCCTCTTGACTTTGCCTCAGTATTAACATCTTTCCTTCTGTAAGGAGTCATATTGTTGGGATATCCATACATTTTGTAGCAAGAGGACTTTAAATGACCAAATAACCCATAATAGTGACATCTTCATGGATGTTACGTGGGACTATAATATCTTCTCTGATGTCTCGGATAATGTTGCGACATGTGCCTTGACATCTTCTGTTCTTGTTTCATCTTTTGGGGAACAAACTCCACTACTTGCTTATTGTTCTTCACAGCTTGTGTAATACGGTGGCAGAACGACTGTTTTTACTGGTTTGCATTTTACGTTTTTTGTTTGCAAAAATATCGCGGTAAGAAAGAGTCGCCACCGACTTTTATTTTATCCAACCGGAAAGGAAAAAAGTACAGAAAAAAAATCCTTTTTCGAGATTTTGAGTACGGGGGGTAGATTATAGAAAGGGAAGGCGTTAGCACCCCTTCTATCCGTAGTTATCTACGGGCTCTTAGGTACTTACTCATCTTTTAAAATTGCTTGTGTTTGTGTGCTTGTTTTTTTGAAAATGTTTTACTTCGTGATAACCTTTGTTTCGGTCCTCAAGGGTGTGACGAAGTTATTTTGAAAATTTGTTTGGAAAAGGTATTAGTGTGAAAAGATTTTTTTTGAGCAAGTACCTACTAGCATCTACCTACTCGAAAAGAGATCGTTTTTGTTCTTGTTTCCTTTAGAAAACGCTATCCTACTATTGAGGAGTAGATAGCACCGTCGTTGGAGTTTGTAAGGGACAATTCGAAAGGGACGTGCGGTCACAAAAGCAATGTTAGGACACCTTAGTAACCATCCTAGAGTCCTACCGGTCTTTTCCGAGGCGACAATCTAATGGGTCATTTTAGATCTTTTGGGACATAGAGGATAGCCACTAAAATATCCTATGCTTCATGACCGTTTAACCGAAGGCAACCAAAGTGAGAGTATACCCTAAGAGTGAGCATGTGTGAGTATTTGATTTCAGTTTATTATCTTTGCACATTAGGGTTTTCTAACTGTATTAATTTTTCATGCATTCTTGCCATACAGTCCTATTAGCATACATCTAACAGTTAAGAATTTGCAGAAATTAAAAAGCGGAAATAAACCTAGCTATTACATGGCTTTGACAGTTACATAATTGCCTTGACGGGAAATAAAAGTGTAGAATTTAAAATCCTAATTAAAACTATTACAACCTTGAAACAGTTACAATAATAATAAGAAAGAAAATAAAAAACGCGCGGTAAATTAAAGGCGAGAGAAATCAGGGTTTTGACCCTTGACTAAACCTAATTGCAATTGATTAAAGAAAATCATTTTTTGGTCGTTTTTTATTTAAGAAAATAAAGAATAATTAAATTGCAAAGAAAATCCTAAGTTCTAATTAATGTTAATTTAGGAAAATAAATAAATTAGTGAAAAGCAATTAATTCTAAATAACCTATTTTTGTATTTTTATTTTTTTTGCAAAAAAGAAAATAATTAAATCAAGAATTAAACCTAATTTTTCTAGTTAATTTTAATTGTAAAAATGAGTTAAAGTTACCCTAAATTAAATTAAGCTAATTAATTAAAATAAATAAATTCGATAATAATAAAAAAAAACTAATTCTAAATTTGTGAATTCTTGATTTTATGATTTTATAAAAACTGATTTTTTTAAAAATAAAATAAATAAAAAAATTGAAAAGAATAAAGAAAATAAAATAAATCAAAAAGAATGATTGAGAATTGGGCCTGTATGTGCTAGCAATTGGGGGGTGAAGATCTGAATTTCCAAGGCCCAAAATTCCCTTCAAGCCCAGTCAGCGTGAGATCCCATGATGACCATGCCTGTAGGTGCACCATGGTGCGCTGCTTGATGGGCCTCAGATCTGGTCACTATTCCATCCAGTGGTATTGATTTGCAAGCCCATGGTACGCGTGCTGGAGAGAAGTACATGAGATCTTCCTGAAACACATGAGAAAATAACAAAATGCGCATGCCTGGGATCGAACCCAGGACGTGCACATCCAAGGCACGCTTCCTGACCAACTGGGTTGTTTATCTCAATTGTCAATATAATAACAAACATATAATATATTAGAAAACGAGTTAGTGGCCAGAGAACGCGCGCCAAATTCAAATGGACCAACGACGTTATGACACGCATCGTCTCCTCCAGGGAACTGTCGCCTTAGGTTCAGAGCTTTTACCCACGGACAATCAGCCATAGCTAAAAACCTGTAATTCTCAAAAATCAACACAATGCATGATAAATGAATTCCAGTTACATGGATCAAACCGCCTTGTTGCCACGAGCATCCTAGTACTCTTTTCTATGGCCAATTTTACCTGTATAACACAGCCCTAAAAAACATCTCAGAAACCCTAACAATGGAAACTATGGATTCCTGCGCGGTAAATGCAATTAAAGGGTACAAGTAGCTTGCAAACAAGATGATAAACATAAATATATGATTAGCATGCGTTTAGGATGCGTAAAACATTGAAATCGAGTTTGAGTTTTAGGGAAAACTGTGATGCTTTTAGGGACGATTTCTAGATGCTTTGAGGCTTGCAAGTGATGTTGTTAGCTTCCCGGGATGTCCAGGAATCGATTGGAAACGTTGGACTGGCTTGAATTAGCCTGTAGACAAAGATAGGTCTCACACTTTTCTTGCAAAATTTTGGTTTCTTTCTTGCTGTTTCACGCCTCCAATCCTTATGCTTATGGTCTGGAATTATTATGTATATGTAGACTGAATTAGGTTAATAAAATTGACATGAATCTTGAGAAATAATGGAGATTTGATTTGATTTACTCTTTGTATGATATCTTCCCAAAATAAGCTTCAATCTAATCTTTTCCAATCCAAATGAGTCTTGCACGTATTGGTCATCATGCTAGCTGTACATAGACTCCAAATGTGCACAAAATTCCCAAGATTTGATTTGCTTTTATTATTTTACCATTTAATTTGATTTATTTTGATTTAAATGAATAAAAAATCAAAATAAATGATAAAAATAATAAAATAATAGGTGGAAAAGTTCAAGGGTCGTGGGTCCTATTAGAAACATGTTTCAAGCAAGAAAACACGACCCCCTTTGGAAAAAAATGCAAATTTGATCAATGTTGACTTTTGACAATTTTCCAAAAATTTCCAACTTTAACAATACACAACTCTCTCAATTTTGACCCTAGAAGGGTGTTCTTGGACTTTTTCAAAATCTTAGGATGTCCCCTAACCAAACCTTTTGGTTTCATCTCAATTGGATCTTCCATGTTCATGTATGAAGCTTTGACCTAAAAGGTGTTTTTGTTGACTTTTCAAAAGGACCCATAATGCAGAAATTCATATCTTTTTATGAGTGCATATTTTAAACTTGTGGGATGAAAATTAATTGTAGGTAATTTCATCCTCTTCAAAATTAGCTTTGGATGGAAAATTTATGATAAAGCATGTGGAAGTTATGCTTGGTCAAAGTTGGGTTGACTTTTACTAAGAAACCCTAATTTAGCAACTTTTGGGTTTTGATGAATTTAGGGCATTCCTTGAAGAATCATGGTCAGCCCTTGATAAAATGATGAAATTCACTTCAAAATGTGGATTTTTACCAAAAATCTTGAAGTTTGACTGTATGTGGGCCATAGTTGACTTTTGACCTAATACGATCGATTCTCAAGCATCTGAGCAGTTGACTGAGAAAACTTCTTGTGAAAGGCATGAAACTTGACATGGATGATATTGGGAACATATTAGGACCATGGAGAGAATATTAGGTCTTTGGAGTTCACCTATCTTGATGAAAATGGAAACCCTAATTTGAGACACACTGCCTTAGGAGAGAGTTTGTCTGGTCAACTCTTGGGCAAACTTGAGAAAATTAAGGATCTCTAGGAGTATGTATTGAGTAAAATGAGAGGGAAAATTTTGGGGTACAACATCTTGGTTATTATAACCAAGACCCTTCACATTCCCAACATTCTTCTCAGTTTGAAGAATCTCATTCATTCAACACATTAGTACCATTGTTTAGCCTTATTACAGATTTGGTCATATTGTCAAATTTGATTTTTGCAATATTACCCCCTCTTTAAGATTTGCAATGATAAATATATTCTCTTCTTTCTCAGCCTCCAGTTGAGCAATAAACAGCTTTTGCTCCAATATTTTCTGACGCATTTTCTCATTCTTGAGGCACATCTCTGTCAACCCAGTAGCCAGTTCACTAATAGTGAGTTCTCCAACATATGATTCTTTATTAGCCTCGCATGATTCTTTTTTAGACCCGAAAATTCCAAACAAGGTAGTCACTTTCTTGGATGATTCTTCTTCATGATCACTTTTTGATTCTCCATCTGACCATGATACAGATAAGTTATTCCCTTGCTTTTTGAGATAGGTGGCACATTCAGTTCTTATGTGTACATATCCCTCACATTCATGGCACTAGACACCTTTCCCTTGGTTTTTCTTCTCTTCAAATCTTGACTTCCTTCCCAAGTCCTGGTTTTTGTTGATGTCAAATGACGTGTTCTTAGCATTTAACCTGGACTTCCTCAACACCCTCTTAAATTGTCTTCCTAGTAGCACGAGATCCTCAGAAACTCCTTCAGAGTTCATATTTCCTTTATCCTCTGAGTCTTCAGTACTATAAGTAAAAGCTATACTCTTCTTCTTTTTAGACCTTTCGTTGATAGCAGACTCAAAAGTCTTAAGAGAACTCACAAGTTCACCCATCGGAATAGTGCTTAAATCTTGGGATTCTTCAATAATAATTACCTTCATGTGAAATCTCTTTGGGAGAGATATGAGCATCTTCCTGATCAGCTTATCTTCTGATATCTTTTCTCGTTGATCTTCTGGGTCATATGCAATATTTAGAACAGACATGTGAAATTCCTGAATACTTTCATCCTCCTTCATCTTCAAGTTCTCAAATTTGGTTGAAAGAATTTGAAGTCTTTCCAATTTTACCTTAGGATTTCCTTTATGAACATTCTTTAAGGTCTCCCAAGAAACCTTAGCACTTTTACAATTCTTTATCAACTTGAACATATTCTTATCAACTTCCTTAAATATGGCATTCAACGCTTTGGAGTTTCCTTGAGATGATGCCTCATATTTATCATCCCATTCTTCTTCAAGCTTCAGTACATCCGTATCCTTTCTGTGATACGGTGGGAGAACTGACTTGAAGGTTTTGCATTTGATAGCAAATGTTGCGGTTAGCAAGACTCACCACCTACTTTTCTTTTATCCAAAAGGAAAGGTGAAAAAGCACAAGAAAGACCTTTGATATTATTTCTTGAGTTCGGGGGGTAGATTATGAAAAGGGAAGGTATTAGCACCCTTTTCATCCATGGTTTTCCATGGGCTCTTAGTTACTTGCTAGATCACTTGCTTTTTTGTTTGAAATTGTGCTTGGTGTGGTTTTTTGAAAGTATTTTGTAAAGAGGCCATTGTTTAGGAAATATTTTTAATGATTATTGTTTGTAAGAATGTATACAAAGATGTTTGATCTTTTTGAAAATGTTTTCAAGTTTTGTAAGATGTTTTGAAAGTGTAAGTGTTTGTTTTGAAAATAGCAAGGATGTTTTGTTTTGAACTTGAGCAAGTAATTAGGAGCATTATACCTACTCAAAAGTCTTTCATGTTCATTTCCTTTTTCCTTTGACATTGTTATCTTACCATCGATTTGGTAAGTAACCCTATCTTTGGATGTAAACGGAACGGACGTGGGTCATTGTATAACCATGATTAGCAATGTTGCAAGTTATATTAGCATTCTTTTTACGGACTAAGATCATTTGAAAGGCAACTTAGATAGCGTCATCGAGGGACTATGATCTTGTATTTGCTTTGTTTTTGCTAAGATACCTTACATGTGTAATATGGCCATTTTGTATAAGGAAACCAAGTGGAATAATCCTAGGGGTGCTTGTGTGCAAATGAATTATTTCCATGCTTGTTTTTGTCTTGAATTAGGGTTTTATAAGTATTGGTTTTAGTCTTTCCATACAAACCCTAATTACTAGCATGTTATATATAAAAGCGATAAATTGCGGAATTTAAAGTTACTATGCTATTACAACATTTGTGGGGAGGGGTGTACAAATTGAATGGGGATTGCGAGAATATTAACCCTACTATCCAAGTTCCTTCCCATAAGCCCTACTATCTAGGATTTCATCTCTAAGTAACCCTACGATCCAGGTTCCTTCCCATAAGCCCTACTATCCAGGCTTTCATCTCGAAGTAACCCTATGATCCAGGTTCCTTCCCATAAACCCTACTATCCAGGCTTTCATCTAGAAGTAACCCTATGATCCAGGTTCCTTCCTATAAGCCCTATTATCTAGGCTTTCATCTCGAAGTAACGCTACGACCCAGGTTCCTTCCCATAAGCCCTACTATCCAGACTTTCATCTCGAAGTAGCCCTACGATCCAGGTTCCTTCCTATAAGCCCTACTATCTAGCTTTTCATTTTGAAGTAACCCTGCGACCCAGTTTCCTTCTCATAGCTCTACTATCCAGGATCTCATCTCGAAGTAACCCTACGACCCAGGTTCCTTCCCATAATCTCTATTATCCATGCTTTCAACTTGAAGTAACCCTACTATCCAGGTTCCTTCCTATAAGCCCTACTATCCAGGCTTTCATCTTGAAGTAACCATACTATCCAAGTTCCTTCCCATAAGTCCTACTATCCAGGCTTTCATCCCAAAGTAACCCTACTATCCAGGTTCCTTCCCATAAGCCCTACTATCCAGGCTTTCATCTCGAAGTAACCCTACTATCCAGGTTCCTTCCCATAAGCCATACTATCAAGGCTTTCATCTCGAAGTAACCCTACGATCCAGGTTCCTTCCCATAATCCCTACTCTCCAGGCTTTCATCTCGAAGTAATCCTACGATCCAGGTTCCTTCCCATAAGCCCTACTATCCAGGCTTTCATCTCGAAGTAACTCTACGACCCAAGTTCCTTCCCATAAGCCCTACAATCTAAGATTTCATATCAAAGTAACCCTACAATCCAGGTTCCTTCCCATAAGCCCTACTATCCAGTTTTTCATTTCGAAGTAACCCTATGACCCAGGTTCCTTCTCATAACCCTACTATCCAGGTTCCATCCCATAAGCCGCGGTGCATCCTGGACCCTGACCAAATATGTAGTTTACTTCCACCTCCTCAATCAGGAATCAATTCCCCAGTAGAGTAATGGACAACCTAAGCTCCTATACTCTATTTCCCAAGACATAAATCAACATTCCCCGGCGAAGTCCCTCTCAACGGCAGGTACAGGAATTCTCGCAAAGGAATCTCTTATGCAACCGATATCTTTTCTGGATGGCATCTTTAAGTCCACCTCTGACGATTCTCTGTCAATTTTCAAATGGCATCTGTAAGTCCATTCCCGATATCACCAATCAGTGTTACTTCATACGAGTGCAAATTTTTGGGCACTCTAGTGTTCAATCATCTTCCACCTTCAGATCACGAAAGGCAAACAAGCCAATCTACAACCTCAGGTCTATGAAGATTGAACAGGGGCAGCTGTTGTACCCCAAAATTGTCCCTCTCATTTTACTCAAAACATGCTCATTGAAGTCCTCAACTTGCTCAAGGATGCCCAAGAACTAACCAAACAAATTCTCTCCTAAGGCAATGAGCTTCAAACTAGGGTTTCCTTCCTCATCAAGATGTTTTAGTTACAAGGGTCCTAAATGGTTTCCATTTCCATAATATGTTCTCAAGATTATCCATGCCAAGTTTCATGCCTTGCACAAGAAGTTTGCTCAGTCAACTGCTCAAATGCCTGAAAATCAACTATACTAGGTCAAAAGTCAACTATGGGCCTCATGCAGTCAAAATTCAAGATTTTTTGTCAACATAAAAATTTTGGAGTAACATACATCATTTGATCAAGGGTTTATTATTCCTCAAGGAATGCTCCTAATTCATCAAAAACTCAAAAGTTGCTAAATTAGGGTTTCTATAGGAAAAGTCAACCAAACTTTGACCAGGCATAACTTTCTCATACTTTATCAGAAATTTCTCATCCAAGGCTCATTTTGAAGAGGATTAAATTCCCTACAACTCATCTTCAGCTCTCAAGTTCAAAAAATTCACTCATGAAAAATATGAATTCAGACATTATAGGTCATTTTAAAAAGTCAACAAAAACACCTTTTGGGTCAAAGATTCTTACATGAACATGGAATATCCAATTGAGGTTAAACCAAAAGGGTTGTTTAGAGGACATACTAAGCTTTCTAAAAAGTCCAAGAACACCCTCCTAGGGTCAAAATTAAGGAAGATATGTGTGATCGGTGGGAATAGAACTGACTACTTTTGGAATGATGGTTCGTGTTTGCGTTTGTTTTTGCAAAATGTCGCGGTAAGCAAGAGTCGCCACCGTATTTTATTTTATCCAACAAGGAAAGGATAAAAGCACAGAAAAATTCCTTTTTGAGATGTTTCTCGGGTTCGGGAGGTAGATTATAGAAAGGGAAGGTGTTAGCACCCTTTCTATATGTGGTTATCCACGGGCTCTGAGGTACTTCCTCACTATGTTTTCAAAAATTTGCTTTTCTTTGTGATTGTGGGTTTGAAAAGAGTTTTGTTTTTGAAGAGAGTGTAAGTGCGAAAAGTTTTGTTTTGTTTTAAAAGGAGCAAGTACTTAAGAACATCTACCTACTCAAAAAGGAATTAGACTGTGCAAATATCCTTTAGACAATGCTATCCCACTATTGAGGAGTAGGTAGCATCGTCGTTGGAGTTTTCGGGTCAATTCGATTTAAGGGACGTGTGGTCACTAAAGCAATGTTAGGACAACTTAGTGGTAACCCTAATGCCTTAGATCATTTTATCCGAGGCAACCGTTTCGAGGCAACTTATGATCTTTGGACAAAAGGGCGACCTCTAAAACATCCTATACTCAATGACCACGTTCGAGGCAACCAAGTGAGGCGTACCCTAAGAGTGACATGTGCGAGTGTGTCAATTTTCAGTTTATATTATCTTTGCATGTCATGGTGAGCTACTGTTGATTTTAAGTTAAGAGTTAATCTTGTCATGCATAGCCTAGTTAGCATACATCTAAACAGTTAATATATGTACAGGAATTTAAAGTGCGGGAATTGTAAATCCTACGCTATTACAAGGCTTCGGGGAGGGGGATTATTTGCATGTCCAAAATTGGGGGGAATAAAGTAGTAAAGTGTAAAAGTCTTAGTTAAGCTATTACAAACTAGTAGGCAGTTACAATAAAATAAACGCGCGCGAATCTGAAAATAACCTCTAAAAATACTAAGAATAAAATCTTTTTGTTGTTTTATTTTATTTTGAGAAAATGATCTAAATCTACTTAATTTTAGTTTTGAGAAAATGTTAAGATAATTAAATGATTAATTGACAAAGTTAATTTAATAGGAAAAAAAACTAGCCTAATGTTTTTGTGTTTTTGATTTTATGTTGATTAAAAAAAAGAAATAAAATGGTTAAAATAAAAATAAAATACAAGGGGGATCCTTCGATCCAGGGAAAAAAAAGGAGCTTAGAGCCAAGGAGGGAATGGAAGCTTCGATCCAAACAGGGTCATGGTTCTTTCGATTGGGCCAGGAAGTGGGCATGAACAGCCTTCGATCTAGGGAAGGGGATTTCCCTTCAATCCTGGGAAAAATGCCTTCTTCGATCCAGGAGGACTATGGGAAGCTTCGATCCAGAGAAGGTGTCTCCTTCGATCTGGGATGTTATACCTGCAAAAGTATGTTAGCAAAATAAAACTCAGGGCCTGGTATCGAACCCCAGGCCCTTCGATCCTGCGTGCGCTGAGTCTTTTTCAGGCTAAATCTGCAGCAAATGTTAGTAAACGAAGAATATGACCTGGGGCCAAACCCAAGTCCTTGGATTCTGTCTAGGATGGCAAATCGAATGGGATAGAAAATATGGAGGTGTTATGCAAAATGAAAAGTTTTGACAATTTACCCTCTCTTACCAGCAGATTGAATCTTTGATTTGGGTACTGGCTGGATGGGAGCACTTTCAATCTGAGGGCTTCTGGGCGTGGGCACCTTCGATCTGAAGGACTACTTTGGCTTGGAAAATTCTGACAACCTTTGATGGATTGTATGGGCAGTGCCTCTCCAATGTTTTTTTGTTCTCTGTCCGTGTGTTTGGATATGTATGCTAGCCCTTGTATTTATAGGAGTGTGAGGGTGCATGAAAATGGCAAGGGACAACCATTTAACCAGGCCATTAAAGCCATGAGACAAGAATCAGACACATTAAAATATTTCCTTTTTTGAAATATGCATGTCTCTTATGAATCTTGAATGAACCTGGACACTTTTGAATTTCGAATGCATTCAGGCCCTGCTCTTCGATTGGTCCTGATTTGAAAAGAATCCCTCTGGTCGAATCAGCTCTTTAGGAACAGAAAAGGCAAGAATCTGGCCTTTAACTCAGGAATTAAATCCACAATCAGCATTTAATTATTTCTATATTTGCAAGGGAAACACGCCATTTTCTCATGTTCAGTGTACCTGGACATGTTTTTTGAGTGCCCTCTTGATGGCTTTGTTAACAGTCCAATCAAAAGGCTTTGTTAACAGGCCAATCGAAAGGTGATGTTCATGCTAATCGAAGGACATGGTTAACATGCCTGTCGAAGCTGCCTTGACACAATGCTAAATCGAAGGATCCCTTGGCATGCCAATTGAAAGGCTTGGCCCAGGGTGCCAAATGAAAAGGTCTTTCAGAATTCTAATCGAAGGGCTTTGACATAATGCCAATCGAAAGGCTCCTTCAGAATATCAATCGAAGGGTCTTTCAGAATACCAATCGAAGGCCTAGACATAATGCCAATCGAAGTGCTTGTCCATAATGCCAATCGAAAGGCTCCTTCAGAATGCCAATCAAAAGGTCTTTCAGAATGCCAATCGAAGTGCTTGTCCATAATGCCAATCGAAATGCTCTTTCAGAATGCCAATCGAAAGGTACCTAAAGCACCACTCAAAAATTTTCTTTTTCAATAGGCAAGAGTTTATGATCAACCATGCAGGGGGAAGACTTTGGAAAACATGAGAGGGAAAATTTTGGGGTGCAACAGTTGCCCCTGTTCAATTTTCTTAAACCTGAGGATATAGATTGTCTTTCGAGCCTTTCGTGATCCGAAGGTGGAAGATAATTGAACACTAGATTGCCCAGAAATTTGCACTCGCATGGTGTAGTATCAGCATTGTGATGTCGGAAATGGGCTTACAGATGCCATTTGGAGATTGTTGGTAGGAGGATGGGCTTATAGATGCCATCTGCAGGAGTGTCAATCGCATAAGAGATTCCTTAGCGAGAACTTGCATACCTGTTGTTTGTAGAAGATTCTGTTGGGGAAGTCTAACTTTTGTTGAGATTTAGGAAATGACTCGTGCTCACCGGGAGAAAGAAAGATAGTCTTCCTGGCTTGTTACAGGTGTTAATCTTCAATCTCTTCACGTGGATAATTTTCCTGGCTTGTTACAGGTATTAATCTACAATCAGTCGTCCACAGATATTTTTCCTGGCTTGCTACAGGTATTAAACTGGGACTTGAAAAGGTTGGTCGAGGAGATATCTGTCCTGGCTGGTTTCAGGTATTTATCTCTGACCTGAGAAAGAAAGTCTTCCTGGCTTGTTACAGGTGTTAATCTTCAATCTCTTCATGTAGATAATTTTCCTGGCTGGTTTCAGGTATTAACCTACAATCAGTCGTCCACAAATATTTTTCCTGGCTTGCTAGAGGTATTAAACTGGGACTTGAAAAGGTTGGTCGAGGAGATATCTGTCCTAGCTGGTTTCAGGTATTAATCTCTGACCTGAGAAAGAAAGGTCTTCCTGGCTTGTTACAGGTATTAATCTTAAATCTCTTCATGTAGATAATTTTCCTGGCTTGTTACAGGTATTAATCTACAATCAGTCGTCCACAAATATTTTCCTGGCTTGCTACAGGTATTAAATTGGGACCTAAAAAGGTTGATGGTAGCCATCTTTTGATTGACCTTCTCCTGAAAAAGGTAAACGTTAGTTGTATGCATGATGTCATGATGTTCTCAAAAATAAATGAGATTGTGTCGTATGCACTTCATCATGTATGTAAATAGGAGGTATGAAATGTGAAATGTTTATGAATGTATTTTCGTCTGGGAAAATAAATCCTTGACAAATGCCGGGGAGTTTGTTAAATCCTGGACTGCTGTTGAAGAGTATGTGTGTCTTTAAACTTTGCTTAGGATGTTTCTGATGGGGATGACGAACGAAGATGGTTGTGAGAATAAACCTGTAGGAGAAAATAACTCCGTTGGGGAATAAACATGGTGAAGAGATTACCCTACAGGGAATTACTCTGTGGGGAAGAGATACTTTGCTGAGATTTTAATGATAAACTCTGCTGGGGATTCCGTTGATAAGCTCTGTTGGGGATTTTGATGATGAACTCCGCTGGGGATAAAAAGAACTTCGCTGGGGATGATCTTTCAGTTGCAACTTGCTGAGGATAACCCGGTTAGGCTCTTATGAGGATAACCTCTGAATTTGGCTGGGGAGACTTATTTGTGCTTCGCAGGGGATAAGCTTCCAGAATCTACTGGGGAAGATGATTCAACTCCATTGGGGAAACTTTTTTAGACTGCGCTGGGGAAATGGCTCCACTGGGGGTATCTTGCATTCTGTCGGGGAACATTCTTATATTCCGTTGAGGAATATTAAGACTGCCAGGGATACTCTTATGCTTGCTGGGGAATATCCTTATACTCCACTGGGGAATATTAAGACCTTCTAGGGATACCCAACCTTTTTAGGGCTGATGGTAGACCAACTCTGCTTGGGGAGAGTATTGCCGATTCGTTCATAGTTGCAAGTCTCAGCTGAGATAGTTATCATTACTGTCTTACTCCGCAGGGAGTGAAAGTATCTTAGCCATATTCTTCAGCTGAATATATACCTTGGTACTTGGTGGACAGAGCAACTTGTATAGTTCGGACAATTCTTATTTGCCTCTGTTTTTTGCGGGAGAAGGTTCCTACGGAGGCCCTATGGATCGAGTATTATCCCCACCTATGAGGTGCTTGGCATCTTTCGGTCAAAATGACAAGTCTTCTTCTAGTAGGTAAGTGACGAGATGACGGGACATAGTCGTACGCTTTGATCTCTAATTTTTGCCTGGACCGCCCTTTCGGGTTTTCAGTCCATCAGGATACCCTTTTTTGCCCAAGTCGCCTTTTCAGGTTTTCGACTTTCCGGGTGTACAAATTTTTTCATTTTCATCCCTTATTTTTGCCCGAACCCTTTTGGTTCGCCGGGAAGCCCTTATTTTTGCCTAGTCCAGTCAACCTAGCGGGTCTTTGATTATGCGTAGTACTTTTTTGACTATGTCCACGCTCTCAGGATGTAGGGAGGTGCCACTGTTGGTAGTGTTGTTTTACCATACTACTAGAAGATCTTCGTTTGATCGTGCAAGATTCGTTGTTAGAATTCATGTCCAATGCCCCAACTGATTCTGATGGAGATTTGCCCCAGATGATAGACAATGCTCATGCCGTGCCCCTTGGTTGGAAGTGTTTTTTCCACTTGAGGTGACTCTTTTTATTGAAAAGGTTTTTGTTCACTAGATATTCGTCGTGCGAATTTCTCTGCTATTTGAACAAATAGTCATATGCAAACAATGTTATTTTAAGAATGCACAACTTATGTCTGTCTTGAAGTTTTTGAAAATGCATTTTTTTCAGTAAGATAGGAAAATTTTGTAAAATTTGACGTCAACTCAGGATTTACAGCAAGCCCTACAGGAGTCAGGATACCTTTTGTAATAGTATGCTTTCGAACTAACCCGTGCTTCAGCTAGGACTTTTAAGGGTTATAACGTGGCCTGGTTCACGGTTTAAGAAACAAAGGGTAAAGGCTCAAATTTTATTTGTACCCACCCGCTCTTCGTGATGTTCTTCGATCCTAAACTCAGATAATCGTGCATTAGATCTTGTTTGAGTCTTTGCTCTAATGTTCCGGTGATGGTTCAAATATTGACAGTTTATTTTGAACAGGCAGTCATTTTTGTTGAGAGTTTTTAGGACCTCTTTTTGATTTTATTATCCCTGTCTTTTGCCTGAACTATTTCTTTTATGATTACAGTCAGCGGGATGCCCCGGTTTTGTAAGTCTCCTTCACAGGTTTTGACTTATTGGGCTTTTATTTTGCGAGATAATGACTGCCTGTCCTTACGATTATACGGAACCAACACCGTCTTTTGTTTCGGAAGGACTTATTTGATGCCATTCATTGTGCACCTGGATCAACTGAGAGAACTACCATGCCCCAGGTTATAATTAAGGGTTTTAATTTGTGAAAAGAAAAATTCCAACTTCTTTGGCTCAAAGGGGTTGACGAGGGATTATCTTCCTTATAACTCCACTGTTTAAGATTTGGAACAATGCCTGTACATCGTCAGCGGGGTCTATTCAAAAGCATACTGTAAAGATCATGGTATCGTTTTCGTCATCCTCCCTCTAAAGGCTTAGAGTTTTTTAATCGAGAGTTGAACATCACAAAAAGGAAATATGAAGCAATTTAAGCATAGTGAAAACAATTAATTCAAAACAGACACGTGCAATGCATTAATGAAATAAAAGAGTTCGACATGATAATAATTGTTTGAATAAGCAAAGAAAAATACAACTTCAGAATTCAAATGAACAAAAGTCTCTCAATCCTAGCCATATTTTGGCAAGGGAGCAGTGATCAAATTGGGAGTCTCAGGAGAGTCGAATTCAATTTTCTTAGCCTCGATTAGGTCTTGAACCTTGTTCTTCAAAGCCCAACAATCATCTGTATTATGTCTCGGGCTATCAGAGTGATAAGCGCAGCGGGTGTTAGGGTTATGCCTTGGTGATGTTGTATTTAAAATCTTCGGAGCTTCTTTTAGAGTCACCAGATTGGTCTCCAGCAACTGTGGCAACATCTGAGACAAAGTCATGCTGAGACGAGTGAATTGCCTTCGAGGTGTCTCCCCCCTTTGTTGGTTGTGATGCTGAGGAGCACCAGCAGGTTTTGAAATAACAACCGCGTTGACAGCTTGGCGGTGTTCAGGTCTATTCTGTCTTCTTGAACTGTAGACAGCACTGGACTCTTTCTTAAACAACTTCTTCTCAGTGCTAGATGAGGCACCCTTCTGTATCTTTCCAGCCTTAATACCAGCTTCAATCCTCTCACCAGTCAAGATAAGGTCTGTAAACCCAGCTGACGAGCTTCCAATCAAATGGTTAAAGAATGGACCAGACAGGGTCCCCAAAAACATATCAACAAGTTCACGATCAGCTAAAGGTGGTTGCACCCTTCCGGCAAGGTCTCTCCATTTTTGAGCATACTCTTTAAATCCTTCACCCGTCCCTATTGACATACCTTGGAGTTGGGTACGCGTAGGAGTGAGGTCAGAGTTATACTGATACTGCCTATAGAATGCAGTAGCCAAATATTCCCAGCTACGGATACTGGCTCCATCCAGCTGATAGAACCACTCAAGCTAAGTCCCTGAGAGACTGTCTTGAAAGAAATGGATCCACAAGTTTTTATCAGCAGTATAAGGCTGGATCTTCCTTACATATGACCGGAGGTGCAGCTTTGGACAGGAAGTTCCGTCATACTTGGAAAAGGTAGGTGCCTTGAACTTATGGGGAATCACCACCCCAGATGATAGACCCAGATCTCCGAAGTCCAGACCGGGCACGTTCTGTATCTCCATAGCGCTCAAGCGATCTTCCAGCTGTTTGTACTTATCCTCAACAGGAGGATATTGTTCTTCATCATAGTTCGTCTCGTTGTTGGAGACCATAGGGCTAGGAGCCCTCCTTTCTTGTGGACTATCTTTCCCCCCAGATGAGGTGGTCAGATCAACTTCATTCTGCAGCCCGTTTCCAAACCTGTGTCCAGTATTGAACAGGATGGTCCTCTTTTTCTTCCTCTTCCTCTCTTTCAGAATCAGGGTCTTTAGGTCCTGCTGACCCTTAGCTAGGCTCATGACCAACTCTTGAAATTGGGCATTCTGGGCCTGGAGGGCCTTGATAGCTTGCTCAGTGGAAGGTTCAGTAGACATGATGATTGCTGAAATAAACAGTGAAGAAGATAAGAGACCTGTACTGGGAGACCTGTTATGCAATGATATGTATGATATATGTATGCAATGTTTTCAAGGATCTCGCGGGGTAAACAAGAAACTGTTAGAATCTGAATCTGGTAGCTTGATTGAAGGAAACTTCATGTTGCTGAGAGTCCTTCTTCAAGAGTCAAGCTCACCATATCGAGTGGGTCATAGCCCCTGACTCAAGTTATCGTGTTTTGATTTCTAAACAACCTTGGCTAGAGGAAAATAAATCCCCTTTGCCCCTTGCTGGACATTTGATTTACCATAATCTGCATCACAGACCCTTGAGATCCTTGAAATGGTTAAAGAAATGTTAAGGCATGATGTTATGATGTGTATGCTATGCGTTTAAGCAAAAGTGTGAGGTGGTGTAAGTAAGCTCTGCAGTAAATCCAGATTATTGGATAAGGACTGTAAACAAAACCTGCAAGGAACCCATGTTGTCAGATAACAAGTATGTGCAAGTAGTTCAAGTTTGAAGGCACACAAGTCACACATATAGCCTTAAGTTTAGGCTGGGATAGAGTTTAGGTATTACCCTCTTTCAGTTTCAGTTGGTTAAGACATGTCCTAAAAAATAGTAACTGGGTTCTAGAGGATCTCAATATCACTGACTACCCTCAATCGGTCATAATTCCAGTTTAGCAACCTTTTCTTGCGGCCGGAATCATCGCGAGAGTTTAGTCTCAATGAGTGTAGCATACTGCTACTGTTCTATGGCCAAGTTGGTCAATTTAAGGTTCTAAGGTCAGTTGGTGCTTAATGACTCCTTAGAACACCCATATTCTCCTCGTTTCAACATAAGGGATATCAGTACAGACTAAGGTGCCACACCAACGTAGCTACTGCTTCATCCGTGTCGGTATATGCCGGACAGACCCCTCACAGTTTATTGCTACTTACCTAAAGGGTATCCCCATATCCGAGTTAGGATCTATAGAACTCCGATACAAGCCCACAAAATTTAAAGCATACAAAGCATACAATTGAAAACACAAGTGATCTAATCCTAAGGTACACCTCACTTATAAGAATCCCCAGCAGAGTCGCCAGTTCTGTGATCGGTGGGAATAGAACTGACTGTTTTTGGAATGCTGGTTCGCGTTTGCGTTTGTTTTTGCAAAATATCGCGGTAAGCAAGAGTCGCCGCCGTCTTTTATTTTATCCAACAAGGAAAGGACAAAAGCACGGAAAAATTCCTTTTTGAGATGTTTCTCGGTTTCGGGAGGTAGATTATAGAAAGGGAAGGTGTTAGCACCCTTTCTATCCGTGGTTATCCACGGGCTCTTAGGTACTTGCTCACTATGTTTTCAAAAATTTGCTTTTCTTTGTGATTGTGGGTTTGAAAAGAGTTTTGTTTTTGAAGAGAGTGTAAGTGCGAAAAGTTTTGTTTTGTTTTAAAAGGAGCAAGTACTTAAGAACATCTACCTACTCAAAAAGGAATTAGACTGTGCAAATATCCTTTAGACAATGCTATCCCACTATTGAGGAGTAGGTAGCATCGTCGTTGGAGTTTTCGGGTCAATTCGATTTAAGGGACGTGTGGTCACTAAAGCAATGTTAGGACAACTTAGTGGTAACCCTAATGCCTTAGATCAATTTATCCGAGGCAACCGTTTCGAGGCAACTTATGATCTTTGGACAAAAGGGCGACCTCTAAAACATCCTATACTCAATGACCACGTTCGAGGCAACCAAGTGAGGCGTACCCTAAGAGTGACATGTGCGAGTGTGTCAATTTTCAGTTTATATTATCTTTGCATGTCATGGTGAGCTACTGTTGATTTTAAGTTAAGAGTTAATCTTGTCATGCATAGCCTAGTTAGCATACATCTAAACAGTTAATATATGTACAGGAATTTAAAGTGTGGGAATTGTAAATCCTACACTATTACAAGGCTTTGGGGAGGGGGATTATTTACATGTCCAAAATTGGGGGGAATAAAGTAGTAAAGTGTAAAAGTCTTAGTTAAGATAATACAAACCAGTAGGCAGCTACAATAAAATAAACGCGCGCGGATCTGAAAATAACCTCTAAAAATACTAAGAATAAAATCTTTTTGTTGTTTTATTTTATTTTGAGAAAATGATCTAAATCTACTTAATTTTAGTTTTGAGAAAATGTTAAGATAATTAAATGATTAATTGACAAAGTTAATTTAATAGGAAAAAAAACTAGCCTAATGTTTTTGTGTTTTTGATTTTATGTTGATTAAAAAAAAAGAAATAAAATGGTTAAAACAAAAATAAAATACAAGGGGGATCCTTCGATCCAGGGAAAAAAAAGGAGCTTAGAGCTAAGGAGGGAATGGAAGCTTCGATCCAAAAAGGGTCATGGTGTTTTCGATTGGGCCAGGAAGTGGGCATGAACAGCCTTCGATCCAGGGAAGGGGATTTCCCTTCAATCCTGGGAAAAATGCCTTCTTCGATCCAGGAGGACTATGGGAAGCTTCGATCCAGAGAATGTGTCTCCTTCGATCTGGGATGCTATACCTGCAAAAGTATGTTAGCAAAATAAAACTCAGGGCCTGATATCGAACCCCAGGCCCTTCGATCCTGCGTGCGCTGAGTCTTTTTCAGGCTAAATCTGCAACAAATGTTAGTAAACGAAGAATATGACCTGGGGCCAAACCCAAGCCCTTGGATTCTATTTAGGATGGCAAATCGAATGGGATAGAAAATATGGAGGTGTTATGCAAAATGAATTTTTTTTATAATTTACCCTCTCTTACCAGCAGATTGAATCTTTGATTTGGGTACTGGCTGGATGGGAGCACTTTCAATCTGAGGGCTTCTGGGCGTGGGCACCTTCGATCTGAAGGACTGCTTTGGCTTGGAACATTCTGACAACCTTTGATGGATTGTATGGGCAGCGCCTCTCCAATGATTTTTTGTTCTCTGTCCGTGTGTTTGGATATGTATGTTGGCCCTTGTATTTATAGGAGTGTGAGGGTGCATGAAAATGGCAAGGGACATCCATTTAACCAGGCCATTAAAGCCATGAGACAAGAATCAGACACATTAAAATATTTCCTTTTTTGAAATATGCATGTCTCTTATGAATCTTGAATGAACCTGAACACTTTTGAATTTCGAATGCATTCAGGCCCTGCTCTTCGATTGGTCCTGATTCGAAAAGAATCCCTCTGGTCGAATCAGCTCTTTAGGAACAGAAAAGGCAAGAATCTGGCCTTTAACTCAGGAATTAAATCCACAATCAACATTTAATTATTTCTATATTTGCAAGGGAAACATGCCATTTTCTCATGTTCAGTGTACCTGGACATGTTTTTTGAGTGCCCTCTTGATGGCTTTGTTAACAGTCCAATCAAAAGGCTTTGTTAACAGGCCAATCAAAAGGTGATGTTCATGCTAATCGAAGGACATGGTTAACATGCCTGTCGAAGCTGCCTTGACACAATTCTAAATCGAAGGATCCATTGGCATGCCAATTGAAAGGCTTGGCCTAGGGTGCCAAACAAAAAGGTCTTTCAGAATTCTAATCGAAGGGCTTTTACATAATGCCAATCGAAGTGCTTGTCCATAATGCCAATCGAAAGGCTCCTTCAGAATATCAATCGAAGGGTCTTTCAGAATACCAATCGAAGGCCTTGACATAATGCCAATCGAAGTGCTTGTCCATAATGCCAATCGAAAGGCTCCTTCAGAATGCCAATCGAAAGGTCTTTCAGAATGCCAATCGAAGTGCTTGTCCATAATGCCAATCGAAATGCTCCTTCAGAATGCCAATCGAAAGGTACCTAAAGCACCACTCAAAAATTTTCTTTTTCCTTAGGCAAGAGTTTGTGATCAACCATGCAGGGGGAAGACTTTGGAAAACATGAGAGGGGAAATTTTGGGGTGCAACAATATGCATTGTCAAAGTTGGCCATTTTTAGAAATTTGCACAAAGTCAACAATGCTCAAAATGGCATTTTCTCCATATGGGCCTATCTTTTCAAGTTTGGAGCTTGTTCCTAACATGGTCCACGACCCATGAACCACTCCATGCCTCATTAACTTATTTATTTAATTTATTGTGATTTTATTCATTTAAAATTCAAATAAAATCAAATAAAATCAAAATAAATCATATAAGTTGATTTTGGGATGATTTTGGCATTTAATGAAGATAATATATGTTGTCAAACAAAGATCAAATCGTGAAAAGGCTGATTGGAATAAGAATGGCATGATTTGGCTTGTTTTGGAAACAAATAATGCAAGGAACAAATTAAATCTTTTCTCCATGATTGTTCAAGATTGAATCTGTTTTTGTTGACCTAATGCATTCTAATACGTATACACAATGTTTCCAGACCAAAAAGGCTGCCTCCATAAGGCCAGAAAAACTTCAACTTTTTACAAAAAAAAGTGTGGTTGGAATTTTGATTTAGAGGGTGATTCAGGGTGATTCAAGGCCACCAATCCACTCCTGGGAACCTCCTGAAGCTAACAACACCGTTTGCACGCATAAAAGCTCCAGGAATCACCACCTTATAAACTCACGGTTTAACCTTATTCTTGAATTCGATTCTGACTATACACGCATGTTTAACAATTTCTAAGCATACCTTCATGTTTGTATCATCATTTAGAATGCATTTGCATGATTAATTATGAGTTTTGACACATGTATAGATATCTGCCATTGTTAGGGTTTAAGGTTAAGTTTTAGGGCTTTTTGATACAGGTAAAATCAGGGCAAGTACGGATACCATCATAATCACGAGATCAAAACGAGTTGATCTGTATGTTTGGATTTGATTTATCTTGCCTGGTATTAATTTTTGAGATTTGCAGGGTTATAGTTACAACTTGTGTCCGTTGGTAAATGTCATTAGCTAAAACGACAGTTCCTTTGGAGAAGATGTTGATGTGGCTGATAACCATTGGAGGATTTGAAATTGCGTGTGTTTTCTAGGCATAAAGCGTTTCTTTCCATTATATTATTATTTGTTCATTATATTAACTGATGAGTCACATAGCACAAATGGCGAAGGGTAACGCTAGTGAAGGAAAGGACCTGGGTTTGATCCCAGGTCCAAGCATATTGTGATTTTATTTTCTTAACGTGTTTTACAAGATCCCATGTGCCTCCCAACCAGCGCGTTCTTCCTACAGCCCAGGATCTGGCCATTAGATCCATCCTTAAAGCAGATCTGGCGCTCATGCAAGCAAGGTCTATGGTGCACCCTCAAGCGTAGCCCTTACTAAACCAGGCGAGGCTAATGGATCTGTGGGATTTGGGCTTTGCAAAAATCAGCAATACACCCCCCTGATCACTACTTCACAGCAGGCCCATTTCTTTTTTCTTTTTTGTTTTGATTTCATTTAATTTTTATTTGCTTTAATATTTTTACAAAAAAACAAAAATCATTTTTTTATTAAATCAAAAAATCACAAAAATAGATTTAGGTTTTTATAATTAAAATTAATTTTTGAAAATTAATTATTTTAGTTATTTCAACATTGATTATTTTGTTAAATAAAATTAATTGGAAAATTAGGTTTAACTTGCAAATTTCAATAATTTTTCTCAATAAAAAATACAAAAATATTTTTTAATTAATTAGATTCATTAGGATATTTAATTCCTGTGTCCCTCCTCGCGCGCGCTTTATTTATTTATTTATTTTTCAAATTATTGTAATTGATTCGAGATTGTAATAGTTTAATTAGGTCATTTACTGTCATTCCCTATTTATTGTTTTCATTCCCCAAGTTTTGGTTATGTAACCCCTCCCCGAGGCCTTGTAATAGTTAGGACTTTAATTTCTCGCACTTTACTTTCTGCTATTATAAACTGTTAGATGTATGGATAATAGGCTTGTATGCGAAAGACAGATAAAATCAAAACAGTAGATCACCCTAATTGTGCAAAGATAAATAAACTGAAAAATAACACATACACATGTTCAATCCTAGGGTTTGCCTCACTTCAGTTGCCTTCGGTAATCGGTCATGAAGTGTAAGGAATTTTTATGTTTGTCCTCTAGTCCCGAAAGATAAAAATGACCCATTCGAATGTTGCCTCGGAAAGATCTTTTGGACTTTAGGGTAACTACTAAGGTTTCCTAACCGTTGCTTTTATGATCGTACTTGTCCCTTAGATTTTCCCTTAAAACTCTAACAATGGGGCTACCTACTCCTTAATAGTAGGATAGCGCTATCTAAAGGAAACAAGAATGAATAGTCTTTTTCGAGTAGGTAGAAAATCTTAAGTACTTCCTCAAAACAATAAAAACTCTTTTACACAAACACTTTCAAAACAGTTTTCAAAAAACAACATCGTCACACTCTTGAGGATAGATACAAGGGTTATCACGAAGTTAAAAAAAAACTTTTCAAAACACACGAGAAATTTCAAAATGAGAAAGTACCTAAGAACCCGTGGAAAACCACGGATAAAAAGGGTGCTAACACCTTCTCTTTCTATAATCTACCCCCCGTACTTAAAAACATCTCAAAAAAGGTTTTTTTATGTTCTTTTCCCTTTTCCTTTGTTGGATGAAATAAAAGTCGGTGGCGACTCTTGCTTACCGCGACATTTGCGAACAAAAAATACAAAGCAGTATTAACAGTCGGTTCTGCCACCGTATCACACTTTGCATACTTGTGCATATATGTGTTTTTCTTTGTTTTCACGTATTCTTGTGAATTGTCACGTTTTCGTAACGTTTGTTGTATGGATGTTAGGACATTTTCTTTAGGTTTGCACGATGTGATAATACCATGGCATAACGAGAGGAGGTTACTAGCTCGCACAATAAAGGTGTCGAGCTTACGACATAAAATAAGCATATTTTTGTATGTATTTGTTTAAGTATGTGTTGGCTTGTGTTTTAACAAGTTGAAATAGGACTTGTTTTAAAATTCTCAAATTTTCACTTTTCAACTTGTTAATTCACTTTCACCTTTTAGTTTTGTTATGTCAATTTGTTTTTTCCGCAAGCTTGTCGTGTTTAGCTTGTGGAAGTGAGTTTGTATGTTGTAAATATTGTAAATGTGTAGCTGAGATTGTATAGGTGAATGTGGAGGCTGCACTGCTGTTGTTGTTCTGGTTTTTCTACAATTGGTGTAGCGTGCTAAGCGCAGTTTAGGCCACTTGGTGCGCTCTCCTATGTTGCGCCAGTGAAGTTTTTTTTTAGTGTTCACTTGGCCGTCATTTTTCCCACATTCACCAAGGCCTTGTAGTAGTAAATAAAATTAGTATTATTTTTCTAATTCTTTTTGTTTGTCTTTGAGCTTGTTGTGAATAGCTTGAAGTCTCTTTGGTGATTTTCCAAATTTGAGTGTTTCAACTTGCGAATGTGTGGTAATGATTTTGTTAAAATTTTGTACACGCTTGAGGTATGTGTTTATCACTTTCTATACTTTAGCATATTCATGATATTTAGGCTTTTTACAATTTTTATCCCATCCATTCTTTTTTATACTTGTTCATTTGTGAATCACTTTAGTTCCTACCCTTTTTGTGAGGTAGCATTCCATTGTTCATATATGCTGGAGACCACAACTCTTGTTTTAAATAGATTTTATTATATTTAATCTTTTGTTTGTGTTGATTGAATGAAAGCTTGAACATGATCAAGAAATTTTTTGTTCCATTTTGAGCATAACTACCTTGGCCAAATAGTCAATTCACCTTGTGAGTGTGTGATCATTAGTAACCCCTTTTGACCCTTTTTATCGATATTCATGTTATTTTTTTCTAAATGCTTGTCTATGAGTGTTTGGTTCATTTTTTTGTATGGATATTGATTCTTTGTTTTCTTGAACCCTCAACTATGATTTTTAGTTGAATTTTTACCTTTCCTTAGAAAGTAGGGATTATTTACTTTAATATATGGTTGAAGTTATTTTGGGGAGAAAACTTATATATTTATTGGTTGATTGTTATGAGGTTGAAAATAAAAAGAAAAGAAAAAAAATGTGAAAAAGAAAAGATAGAAAAAGAAAGAAAAGAAATTGAAAAAGGCTTTGAAAAAAAAACAAAATGAGTATGGAATTATATTTTGTTAATAAGTGATGTGTGTTGGTATGAAACTTGTGGTAAAGAAGAAGTTTGATTGAAATTCTATTGTTTGAAACTTTGTGGAAGTAATTATCCCCTTAGGTTTAGGAAATTTTTTGTTTCTATTAGCTTTAGGACTTATCACTTGTTTATTAACCAAGCCACATTACAACCTTGAATAGCCCTTGAGATTCTTGCTTTTATATTTTCAATATAATTTTTTGGATGAATGCATAATTTAGTTTATTCTTTTCAAGATTGTTGGAAGAGTGAAAATACCTCATTTTTGTGTGTTTTTCATCTACCTATGATTGTTTTTGCTAACTGAGATTCATTTATGAACAAGTATTGTTTTAGAATGTTTGGCATAATATTTCTATTTAGAATTCCTTTCATGTTTATGTTATCTTCGTAGTTTAGTGGTAAGTATATTTCTTTGTGTGTACCATTTTCATTTGAACCATTACAATTGTTTTCTGTTTTCAAAACTTGTTGATTCATGATTCTTTAGTTTGTTACTTTTAGTTCTTTGAGTTGTTTGTCCTTGTTTGAGGACAAACAAGTTCAAGTTGGGGAGAGTTTGATAAGTTCAAATTGTAGTTATTTTTGTACATACTTTTAGTTGCACTTATCGACTTTTTGTTGTTAATAGCGATGAATAAACCAGACTTCTGTGTAAATACATTTAGTTTGTGTTTATTTTTGTTTTAGTGTACTGTTTGATGTTTTTCCATTCATTTTGTAGGTAATTGTTGCATTTTGGAGCATTGACGAATAATGTGTCGAAGGCATGGCTCCGGATGCACGTTTTCAGAATAAAAGACCAGTTTTTGGATATTCTGTCCAGGAGAGCCCGCTTAGCGCACAAAGTCCACTAAGCGCAAGTGGCGCTCAGCGCATTTTGTAGCCCGTTGCTTGCGTTTGAAAATTTAGAAGAACCAATGTTTTGAAGCCTTCTTAGCGCAGATAGCGCGCTTAGCACAGTTTAGGTCAGTTTGATGTGTTAATTAAGGAAGTCTCGCTTAGCACGCCAGGCCCGCTTAGTGCAGTCTGCTGTGATTTGTTTTATGAATTCATTTCATTCATTTTTTAGGTTATGGTTTTGGGGAAGTTTTTGCTCCCAACTCCATCAACCTTTAATTTTGTTTGGATTAGCTTAGATAACAACTATGGAGCTTGCATACGGATGATCTGGGGTGGATTGCTCTTTGATCGGTGCTGACAAACCGATAGATTTGCGGTTCATTTCTCTTTTTCTTTGTATGCTCTCTATTGGTTGGGTTTGTATATGCATTTTCTTTAAACTCATGTATATTTGTTGCCCTTGGCGTTATATAAAAATTTATTTACAAATCTTTGTCGATTATTATCCTTAATTTTTACTCTGTGCTAGGGATTTGAGTTGCTATAGACATATACTGCTTAGATTCTTATCTAGGATGATTATCTAATAGTGTCTGAATTCTAGAGATAGATTTAGCATTGTTATTCACTTAGGGTGTCTGAGATCAATGCCTTTGTGTTGTTTGTGTTGCTCTGAGATATCGTCTATGCAAGCGAGCACAGTTGACTTCTATGTTATTGAGGTGGTTGAGGGATTGCTACCGAGGTGATGCATCCGGCCTCTTAATTTGGGTTAGAAATGACTTAGGTAGTGAGTGACATGTGATGAAATTGATGAATATTGTAGGTTTAGAATAACAAGTCGATAGGTTTAAGTCTGAGAAGTAGTATATATCCATGCTTGATAAGTTATTCCTTTTTCCTTTTTATAGATTTATTTTCTGTTAATACTTTTCCATTCAATCCCCAAACTCATTAACGATAGATTTTTCGAACGGAAAATCAATAACCAATCTCTTTGGACATGATACGATATAACCTAAATATCACCGGGTAAAATAATACTTTAATTTTTGCTTTTCGCCTTACCGCAACAACAAAATGGCGCCGTTGCAGGGGTTTGGTTATATTGTTTTTTATTGCGATAAGTCTTTTGTTTTTTAGTTTTGTAATTAATGTATATGTTGTATAGAAATTCTAAATTAACTTATACATGTTTTGTGTTTACTTTCCGTACTTGTGCATATATGTGTTTTTCTTTGTTTTCACGTATTGTTGTAAATTGTCTCGTTTTCGTAACGTTTATTATATGGATGTTAGGAAACTTTCTTTAGGTTTGCGCGGTGTGACAATTCCATGGAATGACGAGAGGAGGTTACTAGCTCGCATAATAAAGGCGTCGAGCTTACGACGTAAAACAAGAAGGTTTTTGTTTGTATTTGTTTAAGTATGTGTTGGCTTGTGTTTTAACAAGTTGAAATAGGACTTATTTTAACATTCTCAAATTTTCACTTTTCAACTTGGTAATTCACTTTCACCCATTAGTTTTGTTATGTCAATTTGTGTTTTTCCGCAAGGTTGTCGTGTTTAGCTTGTAGAAGTGTGTTTGTATGTTGTAAATATTATAAATATGTAGCTGAGATTGTATAGGTGAATGTAGAGGCTGCACTACTATTGTTGTTATGGGTTTTCTGCAACTGGTGTAGTGCGTTAAGCGCGGTTTAAGCCGCTTAGCGCGCTCTCATGTGCTGCGCCAGTGAAGTTTTTTTTTAGTGTTCACTTGGTCGTCGTTTTTCCCATATTAACTAAGGTCATGTAGTAGTAAATAAAATTAGTATTATTTTTCTAATTCTTTTTGTTTGTCTTTGAGCTTGTTGTGAATAGCTTGAAGTCTCTTTGGTGATTTTTCAAATTTGAGTGTTTCAACTTGCGAATGCGTGGTAATGATTTTGTTAAAGTTTTATACACGCTTGAAGTATGTGTTTATCACTTTCTATACTTTAGCATATTCTTGATACTTAGGCTTTTTACAATTTTTATGCCATCCATTCTTTTGTATACTTGTTCATTTGTGAATCACTTTAGTTCCTACCCTTTTTGTGAGGTAGTTTTTCATTGTTCATATATGTTGGAGACTAGAACTCTTGTTTTAACTGGATTTTATTATGTTTAATATTTTGTTTGTGTTGATTGTATGAAAGATTGAACATGATCAAGGAATTTTTTGTTCCATTTTGAGCACAACTATCTTAGCCAAATAGTCAATTCACCTTGTGAGTGTGTGATCATTAGTAACCCTTTTTGACCATTTTTGTTGATATCCATGTTGTTTTTACTAAATACTTGTCTATGAGTGTTTGGTTCATTCTTTTGTATGGATATTGATTCTTTGTTTTTTTGAACCCTCAATTATGATTTTTAGTTGAATTTTTACCTTGCCTTAGAAAGTAGGGAGTATTCACTTTAATGTATGGTTGAATTTAAGTTGGGGAGAAAAATGATTGTTTATTTATTGGTTGATTGCTATGAGGTTGAAAAGAAAAAGAAAAGAAAAAAATGTGAAAAATAAAAGATAGAAAAAGAAAGAAAAAAAATTGAAAAATGTTTTGAAAAAGAAAAACAAAAAGAGTATGGAATAATATTGTGTTAATAAGTGATGTGTGTTGGTGTGAAACTTGTGGTAAAGAAGAAGTTTGATTGAAATTCTATTGTTTGAAACTTTGTGGAACTAATTACCCCCTTAGATTTAGGCAAGTTTTTGTTTCGATTAGATTTAGGATTTATCACTTGTTTGTTAACCAAGTCACATTACAACCTTGAAAAGCCCTTGAGATTCTTGCTTTTGTATTTTTAATGTAAATTTTGGGATGAATGCATTATTTAGTCTATTGCTTGCAAGATTGTTGGATGAGTGAAAATACCCCATTTTTGTGTCTTTTTCATCTATCGATGATTGTTTTTGCTAGGGGTGATTCATTTGTGAACATGTATTGTATTAGAATGTTTTGCATATTTTTGTATAGCATTCATTTCATGTTTATGTTATCATCGCAGTTTAGTGGTAAGTATATTTCTTTGTGTGTACCATTTTCATTTGAACCATTGCATTTTTTTTCCGTTTTCAAAACTTGTTGATTCACGATTCTTTGGTTTGTTACTTTTAGTTCTTTGAATTGTTTGACCTTGTTTGAGGACAAACAAGTCCAAGTTAGGGAGAGTTTGATAAGTGAAAATTGTAGTTATTTTTTTATATACTTTTTATTGTGCTTATCGACTTTTTGTTGTTAATAGCGTTGAATAAACCCGACGTTTGTGTAAATATGTTTTGTTTTTGTTTATTTATGTTTTTGTGTACATAGTGTACCATTTGATGTTTTTCCATTCATTTTGTAGGTAATTGTTGCATTTTGGAGCATTGAGGAGTAATATGTCAAAGGAATGGCTCCGGATATGCATTTTCTGAATAAAAGACCAGTTTTAGGATATTCTGTCTAGTAGAGCCCTTTTAGCGCGCAGAGGCCGCTAAGCGTGAGTGGCGCTCAGCGCATTTTGTAGCTGTTTCCAGTGATTTCTGGTAAACAACCGCTAGTCTTCCAAACTATCGAATAATCTTTGTTAACGCTACTCAATCTCTTTGGTAACTCACAGGATCGACTAGATTGATCCTAGGACTCCTTGGATATTAAGGTTACTCTCACAATCGAACAATTATTCATGGGTGCTATTGTACAAATGTTTGGTTTATTTCGATCCCTCTCTCTAAGAGTTTAAAAATGTGGTCAAAATGTATGTGAAAACTAAGTTATACGAATAATTGCTAATTGTAATGCTGATTGAAAAGACATATAAACTGTATGGAAAATGAAGTAACTGGTTTCGACCCATAAAACATTTAACACAAAAGGTTTCTGGAATGTGGAAGTTTAAAATGTGAAGAAAGCGTTTAATGCAAGAAATCTAGAAATGACTTTAAGTGAAAGTACATGTTTGAAGAATAATACTTGAAAGTAAAGGTATTGAGAGCGTAAAAGTTCTCTGAAATATAGAGTGCTCGAAATATAAAGAAAGCAGTAAAGATGTAAAACTTTGAAGAAAAGACTTTGAAATGAAAAGACAGTAGATAAAGAAACTTGCAAATGTTATTCGACAGAAAGAAAAAGAAGGAAAGTGCTGGAAATAGTAAAAAGGCTTTTATTAAATTAGAAATACATGGTGCTATCATACATACATTTCTCTTACATTCGTTTCCCTTGCCATGTGGTAGTTTGAATGTTATTGAGTATTTTGTATAACAGATATGACACACTGAAATCCTAACACTAAGACTTCTATTTATACTAACTCGACCCTAACGGTCTCGCTACAAGATCATGCCACGTTTCGAACATGCAGGACAATGCTCCTTTCATCTTTCCACGTGTCCCCAAATGCTCCAACACATAACTTTCAAACTTTGAAAGTCCCGCTTTCATTTAAATTTTAAATGCTTTGGTGTTTCTCTGTTTCGAACACTCTTCTCAGACCTAGCTTCGCTGCTGTTTCGAGACCCCTTTGGATACGCTCCCATAATCACCGTTCGAAGCTTCAAGCTTTGACACACTCATTCGAAACACTGCTTCTGCAATTTCGAAGCATGGTGTTTTAATTCCATTTCGATCAGAACTTCTAGCTCTTTTTGAATTCTAAATAACACTATCAAAATCTTCAGCCAACAAATTGCCCCTTTAAAATATGTATTTCGATCTCTCTGAGAAATACCTATTTTAAACATTTATACAAGATTTTGATAGGATTCTCGAATCATTATAGCATTTAATGCGTTTGACCCTAGTCACATCAATCATAGCATCCTTTGGGTACCTTAACCGCCCAGAGTCACTTCACAGCATGGTGCAGTTATAAGTAATGATTGTTTTTAAAATCACGCCTATTACCTATATCAACTTCTCGCCACCTCTTCATCACACCAATCCATGATCTCCACGTATCATACTTTCACTCGGTGGACGCTTAATCTTCTTATTATAAAACGTCAATTTAACCTTCCTTTTTCCTTCTTTACACTCTAAACCTTTCAAACTCTGGAATTTTACTCTTCTTCTCTCATAAACACTCTAAGCTCTCAAACAACAAAAATGTCTTCTTCCACATCATCCCAACTCAAGAAAGTCTCCAAGAAGAAAGGCAAAACTACAGGAGCAACTATGGAGAGTAAAATCGTCACCATTCAGGGCCAATCTGCTCTTGCTCCTCAAATGATTTCCAAAGAAAAAGAAATGCTGTACGCATCACAGGTACTCATCCCTACCCATGTTGCTGGTAAGAGGTTAGCCTTAAATGGCCCTCTTACAGTTTTTGAAATACTAAAGGACACCAGGACCATTTTTCCCGTGTGTTATAACTTCAAACCTTTATTCAACAAAACGGATGCCCCTAGGGCAGTAGAATCTCTTAATTCGAATACCACAGAAACCTCAACTGTTTATCCTAAGGACCCATTTATCTTGGATTATGTAAAAAGCAATTTTAAACCATTCCGATCTTGCCCTACTGCTGATGTTGCTTATCAAAACTGGTTCACGAAAGTAGAAGCCAAAAAATCCCAGCAATGGGAAGAACTAGGCATTTATAACCTCATTAAGCTATCGAAACCTGGATTCACCTATAGTCATCCTCTGCTATTTGCGTCCCTCTATTTCTGGGATAGTACCTACAACACCTTCCATCTTCCAGGTGGAATGATCACCCCAACCTTCTTCGATATAGCAGCCATTACTGGGCTGTCGCCAGTGGGGGAAACTTATGTTCCTGACAATGAAGAGCACTCAAGCATAATTGACTTCGAAGTCAAGTTAGCCAGCTTCTCCAAATTTATCGGCCATTATCATGCTGAAGGGGATAATGTGTCTGACACAGAGCACATTGCTTTCTTAACCCTGTGGCTGTCTAGGTACGTTTTCTGCAGTAGATCCCTGCAGGTAGCTAGTAGGTTCATTCCTTTAGCTAGGGATTTACATGAAAATCGCAAAGTGTGCCTAAGTGAATTACTCTTAGTTGACCTCTATGAGAGCCTGAGGTCAGGTGTTTCGAGCCTCAAATCCCACACTTCCAAAAACATTCTTTTAGCTGGCCCATTTTGGTTACTTCAATTATGGCTCAACGCCATGTTCGAACCTTCTTTATCAACCGCCAACACCATAGATGAACAAGATTCAGAAATAAGTGATAGGATAGTCGAAGGCACTAGGCTTCGAAGACTAACCCCTAATGATGACAAGGACGACTTCAAGGTTCAATTTTCGAAGTACATCTTGATACTCTCAAAAAGACATAAGTTCGAAGAGAGCATGGCGCCCTTTGCTTCGAGGGCTCATGGACCTTCTTGGTTCACCATGGCTCTTTCAGAAGCCATCAAGAGTAAGGAAATCCAAGATGTGTGGAGAGCTTTCTTGCTTCCTAGACTTATCTCTTCAAGGATAACCCCAGCTAAGAACCAAATTCTTCTCTTTGCCTACCAACCAAACTTCGTTTCGAGGCAGTTTGGCCTATGCCAACTGATTCCTGAACCTTTGTTCCAGACTGAGAGCGCCATCACATCTGGTCGAACTTTCAAGGCAAGGGAAGCCAAGATCCAGCAAGAACAATATCAGGGTTTTGCCCAATTTGAACTGATAGCCTTCGAACCTACCCATCTCGCGGCCAAAGGATTTCTGGAGTGGTGGATTAAGTTTTATCAAGCTTGTATGTTCGATACACTTACTATTCGACAGAAACTAATTGATGCCTTCGATGTGCAGGTACCAGCAAAGAAAGGTATGTTTACTCATGCCAAAGAAATAAAAGCTTTTCAAAATTACTTCGAAACTACTTACGACCCCACACGCTTGGACTCCACTGTGCATCAAGCGGCTGAGACCTTGAAGGAAAAATTTAAACAAAAAGTTTCTAAGCTAAAACTTCCTTCAGGGCTGTCACCTGAGGATAGGTATAGGTTGGCATTCGAAATGCATCCACCTAAATTTCCCAGATTACCTACCTCAGAACTGGCTCTGGCTTGGTTTCCCCCATATCCATGGTGGTTTACTTGCAAAGAGATGTTCAAATATCTTCAAAGGAAACCAAAGCCATCTAAGACTGTGACATGGGCTCGACACTGGCTTCATGATTTCCCAGGACATCTTCGATATGACCTTTCTGCCATGTCAATTAAATCTGATCAAGGCACAGGTGCGAATGCTTGGGAAAAACTCCCAAATATCTTTTATTTTCCAAATCTTTAACCTTTGCTTTAAATGTTTTGATTTTCAGCTATCAGGATAAAGACTGCTGCCTCGAAATCGAAGGAAGGGAGTGCCTCTCAAACCTCCATTGAAACTACTGAAAAAGCTAATCCACCCGAAACGACTACTACTGCTGCAACTACACCAACAACAACAACGCCAACAACAACAAGTGCCCCGATTCCAACGGTAATCACTTAGTTTTTTATGCTTCGAATTCACTCAATCCTTTTATATCTAACTTCGTTAAAATTCGTTCAGACCAACAAGCTTCCCCCCACTACTCCCAAGAAGCGGAAACCAAGTACCACTGGGGAAGATCTCACTGCTGGAGGAAACCCAAATACTGCTTCGAAGAAGAAGCTAAAGAAAGCTACACCCAAAAGCACTGTTCCTACTAGTGTCTCTGGACTTGACTCCAGGGATGCTGCTCCCTTACCACAATCCAAAAATCCACCTTCGACCTCCAACCCACAGTTGGAACGCATAGCTAGTAACCTCTCTTCTGAGGGGCCACAGGTAAATCGAACTTCTTCTAAAAATGTTTAACTTCTTATTACCTTGGTGAGTGTCATCCTTTAACACTTTGCTGCTCCTTGCAGAACATCCTGAATCCCACTTCTACTATTTCGACCTCACCGTCCAGGGCTGCTGTTCCGCTTAACTCCTCTCCTCAAGGAGATTCCAGCAATTTGGTCCAAAACAAAGGTTCTTCCAACGTGGCGGTTTTGGCTGGAACTTCTGAGCAGCCAGATGACCAAGGTACCTCCATTCCTCTGAAAGAGGTGAACGAAACCATACCTCAAACGTCTGCAGAGGATTCACAAAGGGTTCTTCAAAAGTCCCCTCTTGAAACTCTTCAAGAGGATCCAAAGGATACTCAGACTGAAGAGGAAAAAGCTGATTCTGGGCAAGGATTCGAAGAATCTGCAGACGAAGAATCTGAGGAGGAAAACGCCAATGATGGGGAAAACGACAATGATGGTTCGACTGCCGGGACGGAGTCTAATGCACATAGCGGTGAAAAGGATGGTATCGAAGTGGTAGATTTGGACGAGGATGAAGAAGACCAAGAGCACGAAGCAAATGAAGGGGATGGTGATACAATCAACGAAAACCCAGAGGTTGATACAAACGTGGTTCCCCTACGCGTGGAATTCCCCCAATCCTCTCCGTCTCGAATGACTGACGAGGAACTGGCACTTCTGAGGCGAAATGACCCTATTGGGTACATGAAGGCAAAGTTGGCCCAGAGGGACATCCCACTCGCTAGGGCTGGCACAAGTTCAACCAGCTATCCTCTTCCCACAGATGAAAGAGTTGTTCTTCTCAACAAAATTAGGAGAACTATTCTCAATGTGGATATCTTCGAAGTGCTCAAGCAAGATAGTACTGCTTGCTATACTATGAAGGAGCTGCTTACAAAGGTTAATCTTTCCAGCTGCTCTTTGCCAGTTAGTACTCTCTTGTTTGATCTTCAGAATTTGCTGGACAACGTAACTGGCTATCTTCTCCAAGACGAATCTGCTGCCAAGAAGGTTCACGAGAAACGCATTGCTATGGATGCCGCCTATGAACAAGCTTCGAAGCTTTCTCAAGAAGCTGAAGATCAGGCTATGCATCTGAAGCAGGCAAAAACTGAATATGAGGCTCGAGCTGAGTCCATTCTTATTTGGGAAAGGCAGATTCTGGAACTTCAGCAGAAAGTTAAGGAGGCTAAGGAACAACAACTAGCCTTCGAAACTAATCCTGCAGGTAACCAATTCGAAGAGCTTCTCAACCGGGGGCTTGCAGAAATGGAGACTGCAGAACAACTTAAAGGAGAAGTGGCAACCTTGGAAGGTGCCAGGCGGTTTGCTCAGCAGAAACTTGAAACATTTCGAAGTACCTTTACTCGATCGAAAAATAATGTTTATTTCTAGATTTTTTGTCTATCTGACCATAACTTTGGTTCTTTCAATGTAATATTCGAACAACGCCATTTTGGCATTCTTATCTTGCCATCTTGGCTTTTTTATAATATTTTGTTTACGTTGTTACTATTCGAATTTCCCGCAGGCTTGGTTTATATTTCTTTAAATATTTCCCATTAACCTTTAGGACACGTTTATCATCCAAGAGTTCTTCGACTTCGTAGGCATTGTTTGAGAAAACTTTTAATACTCGAAAAGGTCCTTCCCAATGAGGTGACCATTTACCTAATGCTTTGTTCTTCTTATCCATAGGCAATATGACTCTCCAAACCAAGTCATTAATAACGAATACTTTTTTCTTCACCCTCTTATTGTATGTTCTGGCCACTCTTTCTTTTTGCCTCATCAAAATCTCCAACGCACGCAATCAAATTTCGTCCAATTCAACTAATTCATTCATCATCATTTCCCAATATAACGCGGCTGGAATTTCGTTTTGTTTCTGTATTCGAACTGATTGCAGATGAATTTCTACTGGTAACACTGCATCATGGCCGAATGTAAGTTGGAAAGGAGTAGTGTTAGTGGCTTCCTTTGGAGATGTTCTACAAGCCCATAACACTTGGTCCAGAGTTTTGTGCCAATTTCTTGGCTTCTTGCCAATATGCTTCTTGATTAATCCTATTATTACTTTGTTTGCCGCTTCGACTTGTCCGTTTGCTTGAGCATAATATGGTGTTGATGTTAGCAATCTAAAACCCCATTTCTTGGGCAAATCCTTGCATCTTTCTACCAGTAAATACAGAGCCTTGGTCTGTAGTTATGCTTTCTGGTAATCCAAACCTATAGATAATGTGCTTTTGTATAAATTCGATAATTGCCTCTTGATCAGCAACTACCAAAGGTATAGCTTCGATCCATTTGGTAAAATAATCTACTCCTACCAAGATATATTTCTGACCTTTGGACGAAGCAGGATTTATTTCGCCTATCAGATCCAATGCCCATCCTCTGAATGGCCATGGTTTGATGATCGAATGCAGCTCACTTGCAGGGGCGTGTTGAATTCCTGCATGTTTCTGACATTCCTCACATCCTTTCGCAAAGTCTATGCAATCTTTGAGCATGCTAGGCCAATACAAACCATATCGAAATAGCAACCATTTCATTTTATGGCCTGCTTGGTGTGCCCCACATGCCCCATTATGGACTTCAGACAATGCTAAATATGCCTCACTTTCTCCTAGGCATTTCAATAAAACACCTTCTTGGGTCTTTTTGAACAATTCGTTCCCCATGAGGAGATATGACAATGCTCTATATTTTGTTTTTCTATCTACTTTTAGAGTTGGGTCTGCTAAATAACTCTTTAATGGACTTCGCCAATCTGTATCTGACAAAGTATTTATGGCTAGAATTTCGAATCCCTGTTTCTCGGCATATCCCAATCTCATACTTTCCAGATCCGATGGTGTGAATCTAGTAGCCATAACTCTTCCCCTTATTTCGACCAAATCCTTAAGATTCTTGGTAGATACTCTATAACCTGAAGCCAACTGCGCTAAGTCATTTGCTTCTTGGTTTTCTAATCTTGGTATGTGTTGAATATCCATGTATTCAAACTTTCTCAATAGCCTATTGACTATGACGAAGTATATCATTAGATTTTCCTTTATGCACTTATATTCTTTTGTGATTTGTTTGACCACCAACTCAGAATCTCCTTTAATTTCGACTCTGGTTGCCCCCAATTCCAACAAAGCTTCAAGTCCAACAATGAGCGCTTCATACTCAGCTTCGTTGTTCGAACAACGAGGACCATCCAATTTATACTTGAATTTTGTTGGAATTCCTTCAGGAGAAATTAGAAGGACTCCAACACCACTTCCATTCTTGTGGGTTGAACCATCAAAGTACAATTTCCATGGTTGCATTTCGACGTAACTCATGCTTGTCTGCTCAACCAACGAATGATCCACAATGAAATCAGAAATCACTTGACCTTTCATAGCTTTTAAGAGCATGAACGTCAATGAGTATTCTGTTAAGGCCAGAGCCCACTTTCCAACTCTACTATGCATTATTAGCTTTGAAAGCATATGTTTAATGACATCGAAGTGAGACGAAACATAAACATCAACAGGTTTTATATAATACTTGAGTTTCATACAAGAGAAATACAAACAGAGACATAGCTTTTCTAAATTGCTATATCTGGTCTCAGCATCATTCAGCACTCTACTTAGATAGTATATGGCTCTTTCGACGCCATTGTTATCCTCTTGTGCTAACATACTACCTATGCTAACTTCAGAGGCAGATATGTACAATCTCATGGGCTTCCCCCATGATGGTGGAGACAACATAGGAGGCTGGGAAAGATATTCTTTTATTTTGTCAAACGCCTCCTGGTGAGCTTCGTTCCATTCGAAGGCCTGACCTTGCTTCAGACGAAGTAATAGAGAGAAAGCTTGAGTCCTTCCACTCAGGTTCGAAATGAATCTTCTGAGGAAGTTAACTTTCCCTAGTAGAGATTGCAACTCCCTTTTTGACGCAGGTGCTTTCGTCTCCATTATGGCTTTGGTTTTGTTCTGGTTGATTTCAATTCCTTTCTTGTGGACCATAAAACCAAGAAAATCTCCAGCCTGCACAAAAAATGCACATTTAAGGGGATTCATTTTTAAGCCATGTTTTCTCATTCGCTCGAATGATTGGCTTAAATGATGCAAATGTGCTTCTGCAGATATAGATTTGATGACTATATCATCAATATACACCTGCATGAAGGTTTCGATAAAGTCATGAAAGATTGAATTCATCGCCCTTTGATAAGTTGCCCCAGCATTTTTTAAACCAAAAGGCATCACCACCCATTCGTAGGTGCCTAAGGCTCCTGGGCAACGAAATGCTGTTTTTGCAACATCTTCTTCAGCAATGAAAATCTGGTTATATCCAGAGTATCCATCTAACATGCTCAAGTATTCGAATCCTGCAGCAGAATCTACTAGCATTTCTGCCACGGGCATGGAATATTCATCCTTAGGGGTTGCAGTATTTAAATCCCTAAAATCTATGCAAATCCTTAAAGAACCATTTTTCTTGATAACAGGTACTATGTTTGCTAACCATTCGACGTACCTTGTTGTTCTGATGAATTTGCAACGCAGCAACCTTTCGATCTCAGCTTTAATTTTTGTGAGAACCGCTGGCGCGAATCTTCTGGGAGTTTGTTTGATGGGCCTCTTGCCATCTTTGATTGGCAGCCTATGTTCGACCAACTCCCTCTTTAAACCAGGCATCTCATCATAATCCCATGCGAAACAATCTTTGTTCTCCTTAAGGATTTCGATCACTTTTTCCTTGAGGCCTGGGCTAAGTTTAGCACTTACGTAAGTTACTCTTTTCGTTTTGTCATCCCCTAAGTTGACTTCTTCGAGCGGGTCCTGTGCCAACATTTTGACACCTGAGTTTATGGGATCCCTTTCGAAGCCTAAAGGTTCTTTGTCATAGATGGCATCCAACCTTTGATCCATCTCCAACTCTTCGCTGGGTGAGCATTTCGAACCCCCCCCACTAACTTCATTCGTTTTTTCAAATGATTCATTTACTTCAGCCTCTAAGGCCGCTTTCGATTCATTCTCAGCCATATAGGCCGAAATCCTTTCGAAAAAGGTAAACTCAGTCATGGTTAAGGTTGTCGAAGTCCCAGCCTGCTGGCCGTTTTTGTATAGCACCTTCACCTTCCTCTTCTTTACTGATTATTGTTCTATCCCAGTAAAGTCCATCATGACGAAGTGTCATGTAGTAGTGGGCATTTCTAGTTTCATTCATCTCATCATTTGGAACACATGGAGCAATCTTTGCCAGATTTTTATCATAATCCCTTTTGTCAACTAAATTGACAGTTGACATAAAGTAACTCTGGTCTGCTTCGATGTTTTCCACGATTCCGTCATCTCTCCACAGGACTAGTCGTTGATGCATTGACGAAGGAACTGCTCCCACGCCATGGATCCACTCTCTTCCTAGCAGCAGGTTATAGTTGGCCTTGGCTTCGACAACCATAAACATGGTGGGCCTGCAACTTGAGCCTATTGTCAATTCCAACTGGACCACCCCCAGTGTTTTACCCACTTTTCCTTCATAATTGGATAGAACCATATTATGGGGCTTGATATCCCCTTCGCGGATTTCCAACCTTTTTAGCATGAAATGGGGAATCAGATTGACTGCAGCACCCCCATCCACTAGAACTTTGTTCACACCATGGACACCTACTTTCGCCCGAATGAAAAGTGGCTTGAGATGATTCTTCATTGTAGGCTCTGGACGTTCGAAGAACGCATTTTGTTCTTCAACAGCCCCATTGTCCATCACGTAGTAGCATACGGGCCTATGTTTCATTAAATCTGTGGTGTCTTCTTCCTCATATTCATTGATTTCGGTTTCCTGCCCGAATTCGCAGGGAAGCACAGACATTACGTTACAGTTCAGGTTAAATGAAGACTCCCCCTCCGATTCGAAGTTATCTGTTATCATATCTTCGTCCTCTTCCGGGCCTGGAGTGTATTCCTTTGGTCCGTCTTGTTGGTCTTCAGAAAAAAGCCTTCTGTTGACTGGAGGTTTCTCTTTCGTCTGACTTTTTGGTTTGTTGGTGCTCGATTCACCTTGTATCTTTGTTGAAGTATCCCCTTTGTTTGCCACAGCTTCTCTTTCAGCCTTTCGAATCCTTTGCTGTCTGCGCCACTGGGATCTTGACATGGGGTTCCTTCCTTTGTAATTTTCTAATCTGACTTCCTCCCTTTTTTGTGTGTTGAATTGCCTCCTGTATGTCACAGCATGGCGTGCATTTCGTTCAGCATTCCTCCCTTTGTCTTTGCCTTTGTCATTTCTGGCTTGCAGCCATCTATCGGTTGGTACTTCAGCAGGGAGTTTGAAAGTCACTCTTCGAGCAACTTTGGGGTGAGGGCTATCAGGTCTTCGCTGTTTGTATCTGCTGTCGAAACGCGGACCCATCTGGGCAGTTTCTTGATGGCTCCAGCAAGGGGCGAAGGGGATCGTTTCGAAGGCCCTAGCCATGCTTTGGTCATACACAGCAGAACATCTTGGGCACACCAAGCACTTAGTTGCCCCCTTGTAGCAGCGAAAAACAAACTCCAACAAACTCTCTCCAGCCTTGGGGTAGCATCTAAAAAGTTGGTTATCCTGGCGCCAATTGTTGCCAGTTCGAGCCCTCTGTACCCTTTCGAAATTTGCAGCAATTCTTTGGCTGCAGAGGATGCTGCACCTAGGGCACAGTATCATGCCTGGATCTCCTTTGTGGCATGACATGAGATAGTCTTTGAGAGTATCATCTCCAGTGTGATTGTCCCCCATCCTATGCTTTTCTTTTTCTAAGTATTTTTCCACTTCCTTCATCTCAGAACGGGGTCTTTCCATGTCCACCATATTTATTTCCAAATCCCCCTCTTTTGTTTCGTCATCGCCCCATCCTGTGGGCTTTATATCTTCGATCTGGACCCTCGAACTTTCTGGGGCAGAATATTTGACCAGATAGTCATATTTTCCACTGGGTTCCCCTAGAGTGTCCCATATTTCCTTCTGAGAGGGGACTGGCTGCGTAATTTGGACTTTCTCTAATTCCAACCTCAAGCCCTCAGTGACTTGTGTAAATCCTTCGTTGTGATCCCCTTGGCCTTCAGTAGCCTGGGTTTCTCCTGCAACAGCCACAGGTCCAGCAATCGAAGTGTCTGGTGTATTCTGGATGCCTTCAATGACTTCCTCGCTGACTTCGACCATCACCCAGTTTTCGACTCCAATGTCCTTCTCTCCTGTTAGGGTGTCGCTTCGATCAATTTCCACCATGTTGACTTCTCCAATGCATGCAGGCTCGGAGTAGTTGGTGTCTGCGACGTCCAAAGGATCTTCGTCCACTTTCATCTTCACCTTATCAGCAAACTTTAATCTGCCATCTTTGATTGCGTTTTGAATCAAATCCCTGAAAAGAAAACATTGTGAGGTCTTGTGGCCTAGGAAACTATGATATTTGCAAAATCCCCTTTTCTTCCTCTGGTCCAAAGGGGGTATTTTGACATTTGATGGCACAATTAGTTGGCCATCTTTGACAAGCAAGTCAAAGATTTCGTCACATTTAGTGACATCGAAGGTGTAAACCTTCTTTGGAAACTTATCACTTTTCTCATTTTCAACAATATCTTTCCCTTTCGTAGGAACTAGCATTTTGCAGGAGTAAGGCGGGGCCTGTTTTAATTCAGCGAGGTCGATTTCGACCTCTTCGAATTCGAATTCAGGATATTCTTCTACTTCCTCAGCTCCAACATAGGAAATCCTTTCTTTCTTACTATTCTTAAAGACTCGGGCTTTTTCGGCTTTTAGTCTTTCGACCTGTCGAACCCTATCGGCTAACTGAGCCATATCCCTCAAATGCTGAGTATCTAATTTCTTTCGAATAGAGTAATCCAATCCCCCAGCGGCCATTTCGACTAACTCATGCTCAGGCACTACTGTGTAACATCTAGATTTTAACAGCCTAAATCTATTCAAATAGTCATCAATGGGTTCAGTGAACTTTCTCTTAACACTGGCCAATTCCTTCAGACTTATTTTCGATTGTCCCATGTAAAATTGTTCATGGAATAATCTCTCTAAAAGGGCCCAAGTATCAACAGACCCAGGAGGCAACGTGGTAAACCAAGTGAAGGCATTTTTTGTCAAGGAACTTGGGAAATATTTGATTCTGAGATCTTCATTATTGGCTATATCCCCCGCTTCGGTTAAATATCTCGCTATGTGTTCGACTGTTGACTCGTTGGTATCCCCAGCGAACTTTGTAAATTTAGGGACTTTGTATCCCCTTGGTAAATCAGTATGAATTATACAATCTAATATAGGAGAAGCGTAATTTGGCCTCCTCATTCCCATATTGAGGCCGTTTTGGGTCATGATCCTCTCTATCATGGTGGTCAGATTATTTTCTGCCAAGATGTTATCGTTTCGAATCCTATGAACGACAGCATCGGCATCTTGGTTTCGACCAACCAAAACAACTCCCCTAGGTTGTTCTCCTCGAAATTCTGGGGCTTCTGGTCTTTCGATCCTTGCCCCTGGTTCCATAACTTCCCTTTGTGGGCCCGGAATTATTGGGGCTTCTAACCTTGGTGCTCTGGCCCCTAAGTTAACCTCTTCTCTGGGTGGTCTATGAATTGGGTCGTTGGCAATTTGTTCTATAACAGGCACGTTTGTTCGAAATCCCGCCTGGTTCTGCCTACGCCTTTCTGTGGGAGCAAAGAAATCTGCTATTCGACTCATATTGTCAGCGTTTTCCCTGTTCGTCACAGTCACATTCTGAACTATTGGGGCGAATATTTCCTGCATGGTTTGCGCTAACACCCCTATCATATTGTGGTTGCTGTCATCCATCAATTGCCTAAAAGCCAACTGGTTATCTGTGGTTAGGATAGGCAATGTGCTATAACCCACTGACCCTTGGTTATTTGACATAAATTGGTTTGCCCCAGACCCAGATCCTAGTTGTGGGGATGAATTCGATGTGGAATTGTGTAAACCTGCCATAAAAGATGTTGGCATTCCGTAAGAAGAACTTCTAATTCTATTCCCATCGAAGCCGGGTGGTCTAGTTGATGGAGTGGCGAAATGGGATTGTGTCCCAGGTGGCGGAACGAATCCCCCAGGATAGCCCATAGTTCCAGTATTTCCTAAGATCGAACTGTTGGTTGATATGCCACTTACTCCGTTGGTGGCCATGTTACTGGTTGAAGATGCAACAGACTGTGCATTCGAAGGGATGACATTAGATGTTCCGCTCGAAATGGACGCGTTAGTGCCTGTTGCCTGTGGGCCACCTTGGTCTCCTTGTTGATTGTCTGAATTAGACATTTTGTCCAAACGTTTTCTTCTGGATAAAGGTTGGTTGCTGTTGGTTATCTTACCACTTCTCAGGTTCATAAAACAGCAAACTTCTTAGGTTCCTACGTTTCTGGGATGGCTATGTCTCGACAATCCTTAATTCTGATATCCAACTATTGGTCCCACCGGGTGTGCCAATTTGTTTCCAGTGATTTCTGGTAAACAACCGCTAGTCTTCCAAACTATCGAATAATCTTTGTTAACGCTACTCAATCTCTTTGGTAACTCACAGGATCGACTAGATTGATCCTAGGACTCCTTGGATATTAAGGTTACTCTCACAATCGAACAATTATTCATGGGTGCTATTGTACAAATGTTTGGTTTATTTCGATCCCTCTCTCTAAGAGTTTAAAAATGTGGTCAAAATGTATGTGAAAACTAAGTTATACGAATAATTGCTAATTGTAATGCTGATTGAAAAGACATATAAACTGTATGGAAAATGAAGTAACTGGTTTCGACCCATAAAACATTTAACACAAAAGGTTTCTGGAATGTGGAAGTTTAAAATGTGAAGAAAGCGTTTAATGCAAGAAATCTAGAAATGACTTTAAGTGAAAGTACATGTTTGAAGAATAATACTTGAAAGTAAAGGTATTGAGAGCGTAAAAGTTCTCTGAAATATAGAGTGCTCGAAATATAAAGAAAGCAGTAAAGATGTAAAACTTTGAAGAAAAGACTTTGAAATGAAAAGACAGTAGATAAAGAAACTTGCAAATGTTATTCGACAGAAAGAAAAAGAAGGAAAGTGCTGGAAATAGTAAAAAGGCTTTTATTAAATTAGAAATACATGGTGCTATCATACATACATTTCTCTTGCATTCGTTTCCCTTGCCATGTGGTAGTTTGAATGTTATTGAGTATTTTGTATAACAGATATGACACACTGAAATCCTAACACTAAGACTTCTATTTATACTAACTCGACCCTAACGGTCTCGCTACAAGATCATGCCACGTTTCGAACATGCAGGACAATGCTCCTTTCATCTTTCCACGTGTCCCCAAATGCTCCAACACATAACTTTCAAACTTTGAAAGTCCCGCTTTCATTTAAATTTTAAATGCTTTGGTGTTTCTCTGTTTCGAACACTCTTCTCAGACCTAGCTTCGCTGCTGTTTCGAGACCCCTTTGGATACGCTCCCATAATCACCGTTCGAAGCTTCAAGCTTTGACACACTCATTCGAAACACTGCTTCTGCAATTTCGAAGCATGGTGTTTTAATTCCATTTCGATCAGAACTTCTAGCTCTTTTTGAATTCTAAATAACACTATCAAAATCTTCAGCCAACAGTAGCGCACTGCTTGGATTTGACAATTTGGAAGAACCAATTTTTTGAAGCCCGCTTAGCGTAGATAGCGCGCTTAGCACGATTTAGGACGGTTTGATGTGTTAATTAAGGAAGTCGCGCTTAGCGCGCCAGGCTCGCTTAGCACGGTCTGCAGAGATTTATTTTATAACTTCATTTCATTCATTTTTAAGGTTATAATTTTGGGGAAGTTTTTGCTCCCAACTCCATCAACCTTTAATTTTGTTAGGATTAGTTAGATAACAATTATGGAGCTTGCATACGGATGATTCGGGGTGGATTTGTCTTCGATGGGTGCTAATAAACCAGTAGATTTGCGGTTCATTTATCTTTTTCTTTATGTATTCTCTATCGGTTGAGTTTGTATATGTATTTTCTTTGAACTCGTGTATATTTTTCTCCCTTGGCGTTATATAAAACTTGCTTTACAAATCTTTGTCGATTATTATCCTTGATTTTTGCTCTGGGCTAGGGATTTGAGTTGCTATAGATGTATACTGCTTAGATTTTTATCTAGGATGATTATCTAATAGTGTCTGAATTCTAGAGATAGATTTAGCGTTGTTATTCATTTAGGGTGTCTGTGATTAATGTAGCGGTGAAAATCGGAGATCAAGCTATTAATTAAGTTGACTCACAAATAAGCAAGAGTCGCCACTGTGCTTTATTATTTCCAAGGGAAAAGGGAAATGTGTGAGATAAAACCCATAAATATGAAAAGTAAGTGCAATACTAAAAGTAAAGAAAAATATAATACATTTGAAAAGATCAAGGTTTGGAGGTTGGTTATACAAAGGGAAGGTACTAGCACCCTATGTATCTATAGTATCCTATAGGAACCTTTTGAAATATCTGTATATTTGGTTAAAAAGTTTATTTGCAAAAAGGATCGGGGAGATGAGAAATTTTGAAAATGTAACGATCTAATGTCGAGGTTTTAGCTTAAAAGGGTGTAAATTTTAAAATAGGGTTTTAAAGGTTTTAACTAATGAGAAACAAATATGAGGGACAAAATATAAACACTCACAATAATATAAAGTCAAAGAGACTATCCTTTCTCTTGGGTTCAAACATAAAGATAATAATCAGATGAAGACCGGACAAGAACCATGCATCAGATACAAAAATGGATAGTAACCATAGTCCAAGGATTAAAGAACCATTTTCAGGTTTTTTTCTTTATTAAGTGACTTATAACAAGCAAAAGAAAATAAGAAGCCCAGGTGAGCAAAGAGAAGATAAATGCTCAAGTGAGAAAAGAAAAAAATGCATAAAGTAAATAAAATAAAATACTATAGATGATAAATAGCATAAAAGTAAAGAGAGGAAAATATAAAGTGCGGAAATATAAATGATATTAAAGTAAAGTTAGTACAATATAAAGTCAATAATCTGATTTGAGATAAGTGTAACTGCATATGGAGCATAGAATGTATGTACCCATATATGTTAGAGAAATGACACTTTGAAGTTTATTCTCTTATACATGTAGTACAATTAACAAATATGAGGGATCAAGACAAAGTCAAGGAAGATACATTATGATAAACTTATCATCAATCTCAAGTACCTTGAATGATCAAAGGACCATTTAGAGGTAGATTGGAAATGATGAAAGTTCATCAAATATCCGATAAGCTTAGATGAACTAAAAACAGCTTCAAATGCTATCCAAATTGATCCAAATAAAAATAAAAATAAAAATAAAATAGATAAAGAAGAATAAGATGAAGTCTATAATAAAAATAGTATAAATGTCATAACTTTCTTAATTTTTCATGAAATTAAACAAATGAACAATTAAAGTTTATCTACTCAATCTCACGACCAAGGATCCATGTTCAAAATAAGTAAATAAATAACAAAAAATTATAGAAAAAAATTAAACAACAATAAATCACTTTTGCTTTTGGAGGTTCAATAAAACTTTTCAACTCTTGATTTTGAATCAATGGAGTTTCCTTACAAAATAGTGATAACTATGGTATTAAATAAATAAATAAAGAGTAAAAATGCAATAGAATTAAATAAAGAACAAGTATAATAGTCTATATGTTCAATAAAAGGAATAAATGACTTGGAAGAAAATGAAGAGAAAAAAGAAGGAGAGAGTTTTGGTTTATTTTAGTGAATGATTTATGGTATTGTTCCTCCAAATGAAAGAAAAAAAAGGTCTTATTTATAGGGTGAATGAGGTGGGAGTGTTGATGTGGAAATCCATGTGATTTTATGAGAATGGTTCTTGGTCATTGATAAGTTCAAGTTGACAATCCATGTGAAGTGTGAGAATGATTCTTGGTCATTGATAACTACAAGTTAGCAATCCATATGAAGTGTTTGTACTACATTATAGTGGTCCCAACTTTTCTTTTTTGACACAAAAAAACAAAAAAAAAGTAATAATAATAATAATAATAATAATAATAATAATAATAGTAATAATAATAATAATAATAATAATAATAAAAACTAAAAGTGTTAGTAATAATAATAAATACAAAATAGAAAATAAATGAGACATTAAATTAACTATTTATGATTTTTTTTCTCGAATTAAAATAAATGAAAATATAAGTACAAATTAAATAATAAAAAATAAAATACATATAAGAAAATAAAAGAACTTATATAAATTTTTCTAGACTTTTTTTGAAATAAATGATACCAATAAATTTAAATTAATAAAATAACATATTTTTGATAATTCTTAATAAAGAGGTAAAAATAGTAAATAAAAAATAACATGATGCTAAGTACTTTTTTTGTGATTTTTTTAAATGGAAAAGAAATCATGAATAAAACACAATAAAAATCAAATTTCGCTAAATTCAAAAACGACTTCTAACGTTTCTATTTTTTCGTGACTTTTCAAAGCATAATCAACTCTTGACTTGTAAAGAGAAATTGTAAATGATGTCAAGGAGAATGATATGCAAAAAGAACCTCTCAAAAATGTTTAAATTTGAAGAAGTTATAAATTTTTGAAATCTAACTCAAGAATTGGCAAAAAATAGGTCAAGCCACTTGTAAACACTTGTTATGCAATGATGCAAATGGAGGGTGAGATCTTAGGTCAAAAATTGGGATATGACAACTTCCCCTATTTAAGTTTCTTCTATTTGGAGATATGAAGATTGAAATCTTCATTTTGACGAGATTGAAGATACTTAAATATAGAATACACAATTTTTGATCTTAAGTACCACAATGATGTTTATGATATGATATGGATGCAATGCTCTAAATTTTATAGGGAATGACGCCACATGAGACAAACTACTGCTGGAGAAACCAAGCACATGATAAAGTAATCCCACATGGAAGAGATTATAACTCCACAGGGGAAAAGAGCCACAGACTTCGATTGAGAGACTCTTATTGGGGAATAACTTCGAGAGAAGAAAAAATTACTGACTCTATCAGGGAAGACGCCTTGCATAGGTTATGAAAATATAAATGGCTACTGACTCAAGATGATGGTAAATTTCCAACTCAGTATCAAAGGTAGAAAAATAAAAAAGGATACTGACTCACAAATGACGATAAACTACCAACTCAATAGTTGAAGGTAAAAGATCAATAAGATACCGACTCATAGAAGACGGTAAACAACCAACTCAATAGTTGAAGGTAAAAGATCAAACAAGATACCTGTTGTACCCCAACATTTTCCCTCCCATTTCCTTAACATTTTCTCATCACAAGACCCTTGGAGCTCAAGAACAAGTTAGGGTTTACTCTGCTCAAGACCCCTCCTTGCACTGTTGACCCAAATTAGGATTTGTGTTTGCACAAAGATGTTTTGACCTAAAAGGCCCAAGATGACTTTAATGCTTCATGTTGAACTCACAAGTTTATCCATACCAAGTTTCAAGCCTTGATTACAATCTTTGCCCAGTCAATTGGACAGTTGACCTAGAAATCAGCTGTATTGGGGAAAAAGTCAACTGTGGTCAATTGACAGTCAAACCTCATGATTTTTGACCCACATCAACATTATGAACTCATATGGACCATTTGATCAAGTTTGGATCACAATTCCACAAGAAATTTGATCAGATCACCAAAAGGGCAAAATGGTCATTTTTAGGGTTTTGACTGCACACAGGCAATTTTTGACTGTTTAACCTAACCAATGGCAAACCAAGCTCACATATGGACTCAAGGACCCAATGGAATTGTCTTGACATGTTCAACAAGTTCAAAAGATCCCAAATGCAAAAGATTGACAGATGAATTTTCCAGTCAACTGAGCCAAATTTGACTGTATACTGAAAAGTCAAACTTTGATTTTTTGGTCAAAATCAAGTGTCAAGATTCATTTTTCATCAAGACATGTCAAATTATGAAACTTGTTCATCAAGAAATCAAAAATCACAAATTAGGGTTTGAAATGAAGAATTTTCATAACTTAGAATTTTTCTAAGTTATGAAAATCCCTAATTTTTTCCTAACTTTGTCCCATTTTTTCATCAAGATACATTTGGATTCAAGGAAAACTCAAAACATGAAAGTTAAAGTCCATTTCAAAATATACAACTTTGATTCACAAAGTTTCCTCAAAAGAAGCTTGTAGCTCAAGTTATGATTTTTGGAACAAGGGTGCAAAACATTCTTAACTTAGAAAAATTTTGACCTATTTTAGGCAGGATTTTTGCCCAACTTCATGGCCACTTTTCACATGCTTCCACTTGGAATTTCAACTTGTATTACGAAGATGGATTATAGTACAAATTCCAAGCTTTCCAAATTGTCCAAGAACTTCTCAAACACCATTGTGGTTAGGGAGAATCGAATTTGACAATATGGGCAAAAGTCACTTTGATTCATGGCCAAATGCATGTTCATAACTTGGGCATTTTTGAAATCAGCATGTGCAAGCTACATTACAGGCCTCTAATCTCATTTACACTCAAAAATTAAATGCCAATCCATTGTGTGCTAGCATTATTCTATGCATTTGGTCATTACATGAAGGATTAGTCCATAATTAGAAAAAGCACATTATCCATTTTTGAAAAGGTGAACTTTATGTCAAGTTTACAATCTATGAGGTACAATGCAGATCTTTGAGACACAAGTTATTAGACATATCCCACTGATCAAGACAAAGCTTTTCAGCATGTTTAGGGGGCCTGCATAAGCTTGTAACTCAACTTGTCATTTTTTGCTTAAGATAGAAGAAACATTGCATAACTGATCACATCTCACATTGCTGCAAGAACAAGCTTAAGCAAACTTTCTCCACACATTCCATACTCCCTAACAGACCTGAAACACGAGCCAACTACCTTCAATACCTCCCTAAACATCAAAACACCATTTTGCTGGACAAAACAGGGCATCCCTGCAGATTGAGTTGCACAACTCAGTTTGCTCGTGCGTTTTGGCCAAAGCTGGTTCATACACACTCCCTACCATCCATTGAAACTATCCCAAGCCCTAGCTACAGACTGTAACACCTCTAACCAACTTCACCATTTTCACTTTTTCTATTTTGCAGGTTGACTTCTATAGCTCGATTCATTTAGTTTCAAAGCAAGCTAAAGGTTGGAGAAGCATCCCTGAACTTCAAGCAAGCTGTACAAATCCTCACATTGCCTTGAAAGTGCCTCCATTGTCATACACGACCCAAGCTGAACAGGTAAGTTCATGGACTTCTATCTCTCAATCTAGGAAGTGTTAGGTTTAGGTTTATGAATGAAAAATGCTCTACTCATGGCCCTGAAGCTACACATATAATTACGTTGCATTTATGTTGTGTGTGCTGAGAGAATTTGGAACCTGAATATTAGAAAAAACTTAGGTCAGGAATTAGGGATGAAGAAATTATCCTTCGTTTCTTAGAGTTAAGTTAAGTTCTTTATATGTCTGGATTCGTCTCTTGATGCTCTACATTTTTGGTGTTATGAGTTTTGCTTGAAAGTCCAAGAATCAGGATGTTTGAACAAGGCAAAGAAACGCGCGTTTTTTGACAGAAACTGGCTGGAGGTTGAAGAAGCTTGTCCTTTGGGTTGGGCCTGATTCATTTTCCTTTTTGCACCACTGTTTCACACACACACCCCCCTGGCCCATTTTGAGATATATTTGTCATTTTTGATTTTTTTCCTTTTGATTTTGATTTTATATTTTTATCCAAACATGAAAAAACATTAAAATTATTTTTCTCACATTTTTTGCATTTTATTTGATATTTATTTGTGTCATTTAGTTATATATGTAAATAAATACATAATATCTTTTATTTAAAAATACTAAAAATAATACTAATACATTTTTATTTTCTGATTTTATTTTGTTTTATCTTTTGAAAACATTTTATAAAAAAATATACTTTTTTTTATAAATAATAAATATTTTTATTTTTGTACATATTTAATATATTTAGTAAATAATATAAATACTTATATATTTATTAGAATATTTAGGGAAAAAACATAAAAATAATACATTTTTATTTTTATTAATATTTGACCTCAAAAATACCTTTTTTACAATATACTTCCTTTTTATTTATTTTTTGTACATAATTAATAGATATTGCATATAATATATAATAAATACCTTTTTATTTATAAAATTAGGGTTTTGCCCTAAACATGAAAAATACCCAAAATTATTCATTTTTATTTTTGTTTATTTGTCACATAAAAAACACCTTTTACATACATATAAAAATCATTTTTTGCATCTTGCATATTTATTGTATTTTATTTAATTATCGTACAATTAAATACCTTGTAAAATTTCAATTTGGATGTAATAGTTAGATTTAAATTTCTTGCTAAAATATCCCCCATTTGAACATTTGTACCCCCATCCCATAATTATGTTGTAATAGTTTAGGACTTTAAATTTCGCATTTAAAAGCTTTCTAAAATATGCCATGATAGACTTAGGGTTTTGTATGTAAAAAATCAACCAAAAATAGCTTGACCTAATTCTAAGATAAAAGCATGGAAATGAACAAACACCAATCACACTTGCACCCCTAGGGTACTCCACTTGTTGCCTTCAATAATGGGCCATGTTGCATGTTAGGTTTCTTTGGCAAAAACAAAAACAAATCAAATGATCATAGTCCCTCGATGACGCTTTCAAAAGTTGCCTAAAAATGATCAAGTTCCTTAAAGGAAAAATTGCCCAAAGACACTTGGCACCATTGCAATCATGGTCTAAACGATGACCCGCGCCCGTCCCGTTCACATCCTAACACAAGATTATCCACCAAATACAATGGTGGAACAAAATTGTTAAAAGGGTTAAAACACAAGAAAGATCTTTGAGACATTTAGGGTAGATAGCTCTTGGTTACATGCCAACTTGCAAAACAAAAACACTTGCCTATTTCCTCAAAACCACACATCACAACACACTTTCAAAACAACTTTCAAAAACATTGAGAACTTTTCAAAAGACATACACCTTTGTATACATCCCAACATGGATCATTACAAAGGTTGCCACCACATTGGCCTCTTTTCAAAACATTTTAAAACCCACACACAAAGCACCATTTCAAACAATTGAAAATCAAGGCAAGTTGATCTAAGCAAGTAACTAAGAGCCCATGGATAACCATGGATAGAAAGGGTGCTAATACCTTCCCTTTCTATAATCTACTCCCCGAACCCAAGAAAACATCTCAAAGGTTTTTGCTGTGCTTTTTAACCTTTCCTTAGGATAAAATAAAAAGTCGGTGGCGACTCTTGCTCAACCAAAACATTTGCAAAAACAAACGCAAAACCCAAGTCAGCTCTCCCACCGTATCACAGAACTGGCGACTCTGCTGGGGAAATTTTTAAAGTGGAGTAACCTTAGGGCTTAGATCACCCTCTTGCATGACTAATTGTTTGCTTTGATTGCTTTACATCTTGGCTCTCTTGTTTGGGTTTGCAATCCTACACCCGGATTTGGGGAAACATTCATAGATAGCAATACGTTGTGGAAACTGTGTGGGGTATACCGACACAGTTGAAGCAATAGCTATATTAGTGCGACATATTTGTGAGTACCGGTAACCCTTGAGTTCAATCAAGGAGAGTACGGGGCCGCTGAGTGATGTCACTAAGCACTAATGACCTAGAACCTTACTTGACCATCTTGGCCTTTCATTAGGGGTAGTGAGATGACCGGCTTTGGTGCAGTCCGAAGTTGGTAGATACTCGATACTACACTCATTGAGGGTTGTTTTCTTGGAATATTTTGGTCGCTAGTTAAGTGGCTAAACCAAAACAATGAACATGGAAAACAATCCAATGATATTGAGCTCCTTAGAACCCGGTTACTATTTATAGGACAGGTTTTTAAGCCAACTACACTTAAGAGGGTACTTACCTATGAAACCCCATGCAAGCCTGAAACTAGGGTTTTGTGTGAATTGCTTGTACATATGTTTGTGCATACATCATGAACATCATAAAGCATCATATGCATTCACTAACCATTTCAAGGGTTTAGATCTTCATCTTTGTTCTTGTTTTGTAGGTCATGGAAATTCTTCGCAGGAAAACTATCCAAGTCAACCTTGTGAGAATCCCTCCTCAACTCAAAGAGCTCACATCAAGAATTCCGGAAAGCTCTCCCTTCAGTGAAAGACATGGTAGACTGCTCAGCCTAGTCAACACCAGCATTGAAAAGGACATGGTAAAGGTGTTGTTCCAGTTCTTTGACCCCATTCACCACTGTTTCACTTTCCCCGACTATCAATTGGTGCCCACTTTGGAGGAATTTTATCAACTCCTGAGAATTCCTATTCTTAATCAACTACCCTACAACGGTACGGAAAAAGAACCAAAGCTTGAAGATGTTGCTCAAGCACTACACTTGCAACCATCTGACATCAAGGGGCATTGGGAAACTAGAAGCGGTGTCAAAGGCTTCTTGGCAAAATTCTTGTTTGAGAAGGCACGAGAGTTTTGGAATTCATTGGACCTACAAGCCTTTGAAGAAAGTATGGCACTCCTCATTTATGGGTTGGTCTTGTTCCCAAATCCTGACCAGCTTATAGATGTCAACGCCGTCAAGGTCTTCTTATCCAGGAATCCAATACCAACATTACTTGGGGACATCCTCCACTCATTTTACACACAAACAATGAGAAAGAGGGGTGTTCTCATGTGCTGTACTCCTCTCCTTGCAAGGTGGTTTATTTCGCACCTTCCACAATCTGTTTTGAAGAATGACCAAGGCTTAAGGTGGTCACAACGATTGATGACCCTCACTCACTCTGATGTACATTGGTGTTCTCGGTCCATAGAAAATGTCATCATCGTCGATCGTTGTGGAGAGTTCCCTAATGTTCCATTACTTGGCATTAGAGGAGGCATTACCTACAACCCTTGTCTAGCTTTGAGACAATTTGGATATGCACGGAGGGATGGCCCTCGTGACATGTTGATTCCTGACCTAGTTTTTGACTTCGACAACGATGCGCAAGGACTTCGCCAAAGATTCATCAGAGCTTGGAGGATGCCTAACAAGGTAGACAACAAGACACTGGGGCACAAGAACTCCATCCCTCTTGAGCCTTACCTGAAGTGGGTACGAACCCGAGCCCAGAGTCTAATGATGCCTTACCCTCATGTTCTCCCTGTGATTAAAGAGTCCGTTAAGGAAGGAGAGGTTCCCTACACCATCCTATATCGTGACATGCCTACATCGTGGGAGGAGATGCAGAAGAGTTGGATCCAACTCAAGGAGGAACGGAATACTTTTGAAGCCAACTTCTACGCCAGTGAGAAGAAGGTTTTGGAGCTTACCTGTCGACTCCACGAGGAAGAGACCCTCAACACCTACATCGCACCAAAGAGGATACGCAACGTCTTTTTACCTTGAGAAGTTTTTTTGTAATATTTGGCCCATGGGGCATTTATGTACTGACAAATTTCTTCTTATTAATATGACGTGCGTTCTTTTTGTTTGCAACAATTTTGAATTTTCTAAATCCTTGAATGAATTGCATACATAATCATATCATTCATCATGCGCATAAGCAGGTCTCCACACCAGGTTTCCTTATCTTTCTTCTGTTTATTTCAGTAAGATGGATCTCGAACAGACGGTCAAGGACTTGCAGTCTCAGAACTCATAGTTTCAACAACTCTTGATGACCTTGGCAAAGGGTCAGGAGGATCTGAAAGCCCTGTTTGGGAACAAAGAGCAAGTGAAAAAGAAGAAGAAAAGAATCGGGGTGGCTACCCTAGGAAGAAGGTTTGAGGGTGAAGCCAGAAGAGTCCTTGAATTTCCCCCTACATCTGAAGAAGGAACCAGTAAAGGGAATGCGGCTGCGGTACCTTCCGAATCCGAAGTTAAAGAAGAGGAGGCTGAAGAGGACGAAGACTACTCTGATCAACAATACCCACCCGCCGATGATAAGTACAAAGGCTTGGAAGACAGGTTGGAAGCTATGGAGCTGCAGAGAGTTCCCGGCTTAGATTTCGAAGATTTGGGATTAGTTGCTGGGATTGTGATCCCCCCGAAGTTCAAAGTGCCAGTTTTTGCAAGGTATGACGGGCTGTCCTGCCCGAAGATGCATCTCAGATCATATGTAAGGAAGATCCAACCTTACACTGCAGACAAGAATCTATGGATCCATTTCTTTCAGGATAGCCTTTCAGGGGCTCAACTCGAGTGGTTCTATCAGCTGGATGGAGCCAGTATCCGAAACTGGGAGGACTTGGCTAATGCATTTTATAAACAGTATCAGTATAATTCTGACCTCGCTCCCACGCATACCCAACTTCAGGGTATGTCACTGGGGACGGGCGAACGATTCAAGGAGTATGCGCAAAAGTGGAGAGACCTGGCTAGTAGGGTGCAGCCACCGCTGACTGACCGTGAACTTGTTGACATGTTCCTAGGGACCCTGTCTGGTCCGTTCTTCAATCATCTGATTGGGAATTCTTCTGTTGAGTTTACATATTTGATCTTGACGGGTGAGAGGATAGAAGCTGGTATCAAGTCAGGGAAGATACAGAAAGGTGCTTCCGTGAGTACTGAAAAGAAGCCTTTCAAGAAGGAAGCCAGTGCTGTTTATGGTCCCAGAAGACAAGTTAAGCCGGAACGCCGCCAAGCTGTCAATGCATTGGTAATTTCAAAGCCTGCTGCTGCTCCTCAGCAGTATAATCAACAAAGGGGTAAGAGACCCAAAAGGCAGTACACTCGGCTCAGCATGACCCTGTCTCAGATTTTGCCGCAACTACTGTCAACCAATCTGGTAACTGTCAAAGAAGCTCCGAAGGTAGTGAACACAGCTTCTCCAAAGTACAACCCCAACGCCCGTTGCGCTTATCACTCTGATAGCCCCGGGCATACTACGGACGATTGCTGGGCTCTGAGGAATAAGGTTCAAGACCTTATTGATGCCAAAGAAATACAGTTTGAGGCGCCCGAAAGACCCAATGTTGTGACTACTCCCATGCCCCAGCATGGAGTGAATGATGTGGAAGAAGACTTGTATGTAGCCTCTGTGGAAGATATTGTTACTCCGTTGTTGACCGTCAAGAGGAACCTATTGCTATCCGGTTTATTTCCGGGATGTGGTAAAGGTTGCCTGCTATGTGCTGTTTCACCTGTTGGTTGTCCGTTGCTGAAATCAGGTATCCAAAGCCTGATGGATAGCAAAGAAATCTTGTTCGAGAAGATTGTTGTTCCTGCTAACCCTACCGAAGAAGTTTCTATTGTTACTATTTTCCACAACCCTCCTAAGGCTCCTTCAAAGAAGCCTGTCAAAATCATGTCCACTCAGAAGATTGCTCCTATCATCATCACTGTTCCCGGGCCCCTCCCCTATACATCCGACAAAGCTGTCCCATGGCACTATGGGGCAGATGTTTATGTTCTTGGAATAAAAAAAGAGTTTGATACAAGTACCGGCGTCAGTAACATCATCGGGCCTGCCAAAATTACTCGCAGTGGTAGGCTATTCTCGCCAGATATTGCGCCACCAGCTATTCAGAAACCTCTTATCATCACACTTGCAAGTGTGCCTGTTCCCCTTCCTAGTCAAGTTCCTGTTTCTACCCCTGCTGTCGAGTCATCTGACGCTCGAGGCAAAGGGATTGCTACTGATTTGTCTGCCCTGACGGAGGCACCGAAGACGACCACTGTTGAGGCTTCCCAGCAAGAGATGGAGGAGATCCTCAAGATTATCAAGAAAAGTGATTTCAACTTAGTTGAGCAGCTGGGGCATACCCCATCAAAGATTTCTATGCTATCACTGTTGTTGTGTTCAGAGGCCCACGCCAAGGCTCTGATATCCTTCCTGAAGACGGCCCATGTGCCATAAGAAACATCTGCTGATCAATTTACCGATTGTGTGGCCAACTTGACTACTGATAATGGGTTGGGCTTCTCTGACGCTGATCTGACCGCCAAGGGAAAGAACCATAATGACGCCCTGCATGTCTCCATTGAATGCAGGGGCACTACTCTTGCCCATGTGTTGGTAGACACCGATTCTTCATTGAATGTATTGCCCAATAAGGCCCTAGACAGATTGGATTTTGAGGGTCTGGAGCTCAAGCCCAGTAACATTGTTGTCCGAGCCTTTGACGGTTCGAAAAGGATGGTACATGGTGAAGTTGACATTCCAATCAGGGTTGGTTCTCAAGTTTTTAATTCAACTTTCTATGTGATGGACATCCGTCCATCCTACTCTTGTTTGCTGGGTCGTCCGTGGATCCACAAGGCTGGAGCGGTGACCTCCACACTACATCAGAAGCTTAAGTACCCAGTCAGAGGAAAGATTGTGACAGTTCAGGGGGAGGAAGAATATATGGTCAGCCACCTTAACTCGTTCCGGTACATAGAAATGGATGGGGAATTCATTGAGACTCCATTACAGCACTTTGAAGAGGTGCCTCAGACATTGGCATCAGCTGAAACTGTGATTGAAAACCCTCCTTTGAAGATGGCTTCCTTAAAGGATGCCCGGGCTGTGATTGAGAAGGGTGAGTGCGCAAACTGGGGCCGGCTTCCTGACTTCACTCTAAAGACCGACAAGTTTGGCTTGGGTTTCACTGCAGAGGCTCAGAGGGTTGTTCGTAAGGCAAGGATTGGAAAACCTCCTTTGTTCATCACCAACCCGGGAGTGAATGCTATTGAAGACGATGTGGAGGAATCTGAATTCGACAGCTAGATCTACCCAACAACCGACAGTGGACCAAGCAACTGGACTGCCAAAGACTTCACACCTATTACTTTTGTGACTCAGTAATGAACTCTTTTGTTTTCAATTTGTAACAAACAATATGTTAAAACTTTTATGGCTCAGTGTCCTACCCGGGGCACCGCGGTTTCATTTGTGAGGGCTTTTGTGTGTCATTTTCATATATCATCAATAAAAACATTGGACGTTTGTTGCATTTCAAAATCTTGCGCTCCTTTTCTTTCTTTATTTTATACTGCAAAACAGCTATATTTACACACACTCACCTATATAGGTTCTAATCCACTCTGGATCTCACTGGTAACGACTCTGCTACTGCCAGTTATGACTTCTAGAATCCGATCAACTTAGCCGAAGACGAAGGCGAAGATGATTGCGAAGTGCCTGGTGAACTTGCAAGACTGCTACTCCAGGAAGAGAGGGCCATTCAGCCACATGAAGAGCCAGTGGAAACGGTAAATCTGGGTACGGAGACAGACAGAAAGGAAGTCAAGATTGGTGCCAATTTAGAGCTCAGTGTGAAACAACGGTTGATTCAGATGCTGCATGACTATCTGGAAATCTTTGCCTGGTCTTACAAAGACATGCCTGGGTTGGATACCGACATTGTGGTTCACCACCTGCCTACCAAGGAAGACTGCCCTCCGGTAAAACAGAAGGTCCGCCGTATGCGTCCGGAAATGTCCGAGAAAATCAAAGCTGAAGTTATGAAACAATTTGATGCCGGGTTTCTAGCAGTGACTTCTTACCCTCAATGGATTGCCAACGTAGTTCCAGTGCCGAAGAAAGATGGTAAGGTCCGAATGTGTGTTGATTACAGGGATTTGAACAGGGCCAGCCCTAAGGATGATTTCCCTCTGCCTCATATCGACGTTCTGGTTGATAATACTGCTCAGTATAAAGTTTTCTCCTTCATGGACGGCTTCTCCGATTATAATCAGATCAAGATGGCTCCTGAAGACATGGAGAAGACCACTTTTGTTACTCAGTGGGGCACCTTTTGCTACAAGGTCATGCCTTTTGGGTTGAAAAATGCTGGGGCAACCTACCAACGTGCCATGGTTGCTTTATTTCATGACATGATCCATCATGAAATTGAAGTATATGTCGATGATATGATTGCAAGGTCCCAAACTGAGGAGGAACACCTTGACCATCTACGGAAGTTGTTTGACCGTCTGAAGTTGTACAAGCTGAGGTTGAACCCAAACAAATGCACCTTCGGGGTAAGATCTGGAAAACTGCTAGGCTTCATCGTAAGCGACAAAGGCATTCAAGTGGACCCTGCCAAAGTGAAGGCCATACAAGAGATGCCAACTCCCAAGACAGAGAAAGAAGTCAGAGGCTTTCTAGGACGGTTGAATTACATTTCCCGATTCATCTCGCATCTAACTGCTACCTGTGAGCCAATCTTCAAGCTGCTGAAGAAAGATCAAGTATTCCGTTAGAATGATGAATGTCAGGCCGCTTTCGAAAAGATCAAAGAGTATCTCCAAGAACCACCCATTCTTATGCCACCGGTTGAAGGGAGACCTCTAATCCTATACTTGACTGTACTTGACAACTCAATGGGGTGTGTGCTGGGGCAGCATGACGAGTCTGGCCGAAAAGAGCACGCTATTTATTACCTTAGCAAAAAGTTTACCGACTGTGAGACCCGGTACTCACTACTCGAGAAAACTTGCTGCGCTTTGGTATGGGCTGCTCGCCGGCTGAGACAGTATATGTTGACTCACACTACTCTGTTGATTTCAAAAATGGATCCAATCAAGTACATATTCGAAAAGCCCGCCTTGTCCGGAAGAATAGCAAGATGGCAAATGATCTTGACGGAATATGACATCCAGTACACGACTCAGAAATCAATCAAAGGAAGTGTATTGGCAGACCATTTAGCACACCAGGCAGTGGACGATTACCAATCTATGAACTTTGAATTTCCAGACGAGGATATCATGGTAGTGACTGATTGTGAAGTACCTGGACCGGATGAAGGACCTGAGGAAGGATCCCGATGGTCTATGCACTTTGACGGAGCCTCAAACGCTTTGGGTAATGGTATCAACGCTGTAATCATATCCCCTAAAGGCACTCATACTCCACTCACTGCCCGACTATGTTTCAACTGCACCAACAACATGGCGGAGTATGAGGCATGCATCATGGGTCTTCAAGCTGCAATTGACCTAAGGATCAAGTTTCTAAGTTTCTTCGGAGATTCCGCTCTCGTGATCAATCAGGTCAAAGGCGAGTGGGATACGAAACACCCAAATCTTATTCCTTACAAGGAGTATGTGCTGACTTTGCTTCCCCACTTCGAGGAGATAACTTTTGAACACTTCCCAAGAGAGGAGAATCAGTTAGCGGACGCACTAGCTACAATTTCTTCCATGTTCAAAGTCAAATGGGATAATGAGGCGCCCCGGATCATTATCTGGAAATTGGACGAACCGGCACATTGCTGTGATCTTAAGGTTGAAGAGGTAACAGAAAAACCCTGGTATCATGAAGTGAAGAGGTACCTTGAAGCTCAAGAATACCCCGAAGGCGCATCTGTTAATGACAAGAAGTTCCTAAGAAGGTTTGCGGCAAAGTTCTTCCTCAGCAACGACATTCTCTACAAGCGAAACCATGATTCGACCTTACTGCGTTGTGTGGATAAGACTGAAGCAGAAAAGATCATGGCAAAGCTACATGAAGGTACTTTCGGGACACATTCCAGTGGACATACCATGGCAAAGAAAATCCTTCGGGCAGGATATTTCTCGAACATGTCATAAATTTCAGATCTATGCTGATAAGGTGCACATTCCTCTGGTTCCTCTGAATGTCTTGACAGCACCTTGGCCTTTTGCAATGTGGGGCATTGATATGATCGGCGAAATCCGACCTACAGCATCCAACGGGCATCGCTTCATCTTGGTAGCGATTGATTACTTCACAAAGTGGGTTGAAGCAGCTTCATATGCTACCGTAACCAAGAACGTCGTGGCACGGTTCATTCGGCACAACCTGATCTGTCGATACGGTGTACCTGAGAGGATCATTACGTATAATGGTACCAATCTTAACAACAAGATGATCACTGAGCTCTACGAACAATTCAAGATACAGCACCACAACTCTTCTCCTTACCGGCCGAAGATGAATGGGGCTGTCGAAGCAGCGGATAAGAATATCAAGAAGATTGTGCAGAAGATGACAGTGACCTACAAAGATTGGCACGAAATGTTACCGTTTGCTCTTCATGGGTACCGTACCTCAGCACAGACGTCAACAGGGGCAACTCCCTTTTCCTTGGTCTATGGCATGGAGGCAATCTTGCCTATTGAAGTCCGGATACCCTCTCTCCGGATAATGAAGGATGCGAACTTGAGCGAAGATGACTGGATCCAGACTCGGCTTGATCAATTAAACCTAATTGACGAAAAGAGACTCACTGCTACTTGTCATGGTCAGACGTATCAAAAACGGATGATCAGGGCATTTAACAAGAAGGTCAGACGACAAGAGTATCAAGTCGGAGACCTGGTAATCAAGCGCATCATTCTTCCTCAAAGTGATCCCAGGGGCAAATGGACCCCTACGTACGAAGGGCCATTTGTGGTTAAACATATCTTCTCAGGGGGAGCTATGATTCTAACCACCATGGATGGTGACGACCTTCCTCACCCTGCCAATGCAGACATAGTAAAAAGATACTACGCATGAATCAAAGACCCGCTAGGTTGACACACCTAGGCAAAAATAAGGGCTTCCCGGCGAACCAAAAGGGTTCGGGAAAAAATAAGGGATGAAATGAAAAAAATCTGTACACCCGGCAAGTCGAAAACCTGAAAAGGCGGCTTGGGAAAAAAGGGGTATCCCGGTGGACTGAAAACCCGAAAGGGCGGTCCAGGAAAAAGTTAGGGATAAAGCGTAATACTATGTCTCATTGGATCACCCTGCATCCAGAATTTGGCATCAACTATCGGGCTCAGACGGCGCCAATCAATCAACTTCATCTTCAGCTAAGCAGCAAAGTGATGAGACGCTTGAAGACATAAAGGCGATAGCAGAGTTGGAACCCAGTGGGATTATGTTTCACATAGCTGTTTTGTTTCCTTTTCACAAAATTGTATAAACTCTATTTTGCTCGGCGGCGTTCCCTTACTAGGACGTTAGCCTCTTGTACATAAAACGCCTATTTACAGGAAAATTTCAAAATCAATACAAGTTTAATTTTTCAGACAAATTACCCATCGCTTTTCCTTTTTCTGTTTTGTTTTGCGAAGAACGTCCAATGGTCATTTTAATTGCTAATCATGAATAGTTGCATGCGAAACAAAGGACTGATTATAGGTGACATCAGAAACAGGGGCAATTTAGAAATGTCTAAGCGATCTAGTTGCTCTGTCCACCGAGGTACCAAGGTAAGTTCAGCTGAAGAACGTAACCAAGTCACCTTAACTCCCCATAGAGTAAGACCAGATTTCAGCACTACTCTCCCGTCAGCCCCGAAAAGGCACTTTGTTCCCCTAGCAAGTCAGCGGTACTCTCCTCAAGCAGAGTTAGTGTACCGTCAACCCTAAGGAAGTTGGGTATCCCCAGAAGATCTCAACAATCCCCCCAGCGGAGTATAGGCATTCCTCAACAAGCATCCCCGGCAGTCTTAGTATAAGATTGTTCCCCGGCGGAATACAAGACACCCTAGTGGAGCCATTCCCCAGTAGAATCCAAAGTTTCCCCAGGAGAGTGGAATCCATATCCCCAGCAGGTCTTGAGGCTTATCCCCAGTAGATTCTGGAAGCTTATCCCCTGCAGAGAGCGAACGCATCTCCCCGGTTTCATTCAAAGGTTATTTCCCCACCAGGGTATAACTGGGTTATCCTCGGCTAATTACCACGAAAAGATCGTCCTCGGCGAAGTTCTTCCTATTCCCCAGCGGAGTTCATCAAGTTCCCCAACATAACTTATCAGTGGAATCCCCAACGGAGCTCTCATCAAAACCTCAGCGAAGTATCTCTTCCCACAGAGTAATACCCCGTAGAGTAATCTCTTCACCTATTTTATTCCCCTCAGAGTTATTCCCCGCAGAGTAATCTCTCCAACAATTTCATTCCCCAACGGAGTCATCTTCTCCTACCGGTTTATTCTTGCAATCATCATCCCCAGCGGAAACGAAGAACCCTACTCTTCAAAACATCAGCCCAGGATTCAACAAGTTCCCGGCACTCGTCAAGGATTTATTTTCCTAGACGAAAATACATTCATAGACATTTCACATTTCATACATCCTACTTACATACATGTTAAAGTGCATACAACACTATCTCATTTTGAGCATCATGACATCATACATTTCATACATCGTGACATTGCATACAACTGATGTTTTGCCTTTTCAGGAAAAGGTCAATCCAAAGATGATTACTATCAACTATCGCAATTCCAGATTCGATTTCTGTATCTAGCCAGGGCACATCTGTGAGTGATTTGATTGTAGATTCGACACCTTTATCCAGCCAGGGCATATCTGCATGAAGAGCTTGAAGATCAACCCCTGTAACAGGCCAGGAAATTATCTTTCATTCTCAGGGCAGAGGTTTACACCTGTATCCAGCCAGGAAAGCTATCTCTACCAACCTTTTGCAAATTCCATATTCGATTCCTGTATCTAGCCAGGGCACATCTGTGAGCAACAAATTCCAGATTCGATTCCTGTATCCAGCTAGGGCATATCTGTAGACGACAAATTCTAGATTCGATTCCTGTATCCAGCCAGGGCATATCTGTAGATGACCAATTCCAGATTCGATTCCTGTATCTAGCCAGGGCATATCTGTGAGCGTTTGATTATGGATTCGATACATGTATCTAGCCAGGGCACGTCTACATGAACAGTTTAGAGATTCAATACCTGTATCCAGCCAGGGCACGTCTGTAAACAACCTTTTAAAGTTCCAGATTCGATTCCTGTATCTAGCCAGGGCACATCTGTGACCAACTAATTGTGGATTCGACTCCTGTATCTAGCCAGGGCATATCTGCATGAAGAGTTTGAAGATCAACACCTGTAACAGGCCAAGAAACATCTTCCTTTCTCAAAGTACGCAAGTTCTCGCTAAGGAATCTCTTACGCGATCAACACTTCCAAATGGCATCTATAAGCCCATTCCTGACAAGGTTATGTCACGTCTCCAGATGGCATCTATAAGCCCACCCTCCTATCCATCCTATCTCCAAATGGCATCTATAAGCCCATTCCCGACATCACATTGTTGATACTCCACCAGGCGAGTGCAAATTTCCGGGCACTCTAGTGTCCAATCTCCTTTTACCTTCGAGTCGCGAAAGGCAAACTTGCCAATCTAACTCTTCAGGTTCAAGAAGATTGAACAAGGGCAACTGTTTTACCCCAAAATTTGCCCTTCCATTTCCTCAACATTTTCTCATCACAAGACCCTTGGAGCTCAAGAACAAGTTAGGGTTTACTCTGCTCAAGACCCCTCCTTGCACTGTTGACCCAAATTAGGGTTTGTGTTTGCACAAAGATGTTTTGACCTAAAAGGCCCAAGATGACTTTCATGCTTCATGTTGAACTCACAAGTTTATCCATACCAAGTTTCAAGCCTTGATTCTAATCTTTGCCCAGTCAATTGGACAGTTGACCTAGAAATCAGCTGTATTGGGGAAAAAGTCAACTGTGGTCAATTGACAGTCAAACCTCATGATTTTTGACCCACATCAACATTATGAACTCATATGAACCATTTGATCAAGTTTGGATCACAATTCCACAAGAAATTTGATCAGATCACCAAAAGGGCAAAATGGTTATTTTTAGGGTTTTAACTACACACAGGCAATTTTTGACTGTTTAACCTAACCAATGGCAAACCAAGCTCACATATGGACTCAAGGACCCAATGGCATTGTCTTTACATGTTCAACAAGTTCAAAAGATCCCAAATGCACAAGATTGACAGATGAATTTTCCAGTCAACTGAGCCAAATTTGACTGTATACTGAAAAGTCAAACTTTGATTTTTTGGTCAAAATCAAGTGTCAAGATTCATTTTTCATCAAGACATGTCAAATTATGAAACTTGTTCATCAATAAATCAAAAATCACAAATTAGGGTTTGAAATGAAGAATTTTCATAACTTAGAATTTTTCTAAGTTATGAAAATCCCCAATTTTTTCCTAACTTTGTCCCATTTTTTCATCAAGATAAATTTGGATTCAAGGAAAACTCAAAACATGAAAGTTATAGTCCATTTGAAAATCTACAACTTTGATTCACAAAGTTTCCTCAAAAGAAGCTTGTAGCTCAACTTATGATTTTTGGAACAAGGGTGCAAAACATTCTTAACTTAGAAAAATTTTGACCTATTTTAGGCAGGATTTTTGCCCAACTTCATGGCCACTTTTCACATGCTTCCACTTGGAATTTCAACTTGCATTACAAAGATGGATTGTATTACACATTCCAAGCTTTCCAAATTGTCCAAGAACTTCTCAAACACCCTTGTAGTTAGGGAGAATCGAATTTGACAATATGGGCAAAAGTCACTTTGATTCATGGCCAAATGGATGTTCATAACTTGGGCATTTTTGAAATCAGCATGTGCAAGCTACATTACAGGCCTCTAATCTCATTTACACTCAAAAATTAAATGCCAATCCATTATGTGCTAGCATTATTCTATGCATTTGGTCATTACATGAAGGATTAGTCCATAATTAGAAAAAGCACATTATCCATTTTTGAAAAGGTGAACTTTATGTCAAGTTTACAATCTATGAGGTACAATGCAGATCTTTGAGGCACAAGTTATTAGACATATCCCACTGATCAAGACAAAGCTTTGCAGCATGTTTAGGGGGCCTGCATAATCTTGTAACTCAACTTGTCATTTTTTGCTTAAGATAGAAGAAACATTGCATAACTGATCACATATCACATTGCTGCAAGAACAAGCTTAAGCAAACTTTCTCCACACATTCCATACTCCCTAACAGACCTGAAACACGAGCCAACTACCTTCAATACCTCCCTAAACATCAAAACACCATTTTGCTGCACAAAATAGGGCATCCCTGCAGATTGAGTTGCACAACTCAGTTTGCTCGTGCGTTTTGGCCAAAGCTGGTTCATACACACTCCCTACCATCCATTGAAACTATCCCAAGCCCTAGCTACAGACTGTAACACCTCTAACCAACTTCACCATTTTCACTTTTTCTGTTTTGCAGGTTGACTTCTATATCTCGATTCATTTAGTTTTAAAGCAAGCTAAAGGTTGGAGAAGCATCCCTGAACTTCAAGCAAACTGTACAAATCCTCATATTGCCTTGAAAGTGCCTCCATTGTCATACACGGCCCAAGTTGAACAGGTAAGTTCATTGACTTCTATCTCTCAATCTAGGAAGAGTTAGGTTTAGGTTTATGAATGAAAAATGCTCTACTCATGGCCCTGAAGCTACACATATAATTACTTTGCATTTATGTTGTGTGTGCTGAGAGAATTTGGAACCTGAATATTAGAAAAAACTTAGGTCAGGAATTAGGGATGAAGAAATTCTCCTTCGTTTCTTAGAGTTAAGTTAAGTTCTTTATATGTCTGGATTCGTCTCTTGATGCTCTACATTTTTGGTGTTATGAGTTTTGCTTAAAAGTCCAAGAATCAGGATGTTTGAACAAGGCAAAGAAACGCGCGTTTTTTGACAGAAACTGGCTGGAGGTTGAAGAAGCTTGGCCTTTGGGCTGGGCCTGATTCATTTTCCTTTTTGCACCACTGTTTCACACACACACACCCCTGGCCCATTTTGAGATATATTTGTCATTTTTGATTTTTTCCTTTTGATTTTGATTTTATATTTTTATCCAAACATGAAAAAACATTAAAATTATTTTTCTCACATTTTTTGCATTTTATTTGATATTTATTTGTCTCATTTAGTTATATATGTAAATAAATACATAATATCTTTTATTTAAAAATACTTAAAATAATACTAATACATTTTTATTTTCTGATTTTATTTTGTTTTATCTTTTGAAAATATTTTATAAAAAAATATACTTTTTTTTTATAAATAATAAATATTTTTATTTTTGTACATATTTAATATATTTAGTAAATAATATAAATACTTATATATTTATTAGAATATTTAGGGAAAAAACATAAAAATAATACATTTTTATTTTTATTAATATTTGACCTCAAAAATACCTTTTTTACAATATACTTCCTTTTTATTTATTTTTTGTACATAATTAATAGATATTGCATATAATATATAATAAATACCTTTTTATTTATAAAATTAGGGTTTTGCCCTAAACATGAAAAATACCCAAAATTATTCATTTTTATTTTTGTTTATTTGTCACATAAAAAACACCTTTTACATACATATGAAAATCATTTTTTGCATCTTTCATATTTATTGTATTTTATTTAATTATCGTACAATTAAATACCTTGTAAAATTTCAATTTGGATGTAATAGTTAGATTTAAATTTCTTGCTAAAATATCCCCCATTTGAACATTTGTACCCCTCATCCCATAATTATGTTGTAATAGTTTAGGACTTTAAATTTCGCATTTAAAAGCTTTCTAAAATATGCCATGATAGACTTAGGGTTTTGTATGCAAAAAATCAACCAAAAATAGCTTGACCTAATTCTAAGATAAAAGCATGGAAATGAACAAACACCAATCACACTTGCACCCCTAGGGTACTCCACTTGTTGCCTTCAATAATGGGCCATGTTGCATGTTAGGTGTCTTTGGCAAAAACAAAAACAAATCAAATGATCATAGTCCCTCGATGACGCTTTCAAAAGTTGCCTAAAAATGATCAAGTCCCTTAAAGGAAAAATTGCCCAAAGACACTTGGCACCATTGCAATCATGGTCTAAACGATGACCCGCGTCCGTCCAGTTCACATCCTAACACAAGATTGTCCACCAAATACAATGGTGGAACAAAATTGTTAAAAGGGTTAAAACACAAGAAAGATCTTTGAGAAATTTAGGGTAGATAGCTCTTGGTTACTTGCCAACTTGCAAAACAAAAACACTTGCCTATTTCCTCAAAACCACACATCACAACACACTTTCAAAACAACTTTCAAAAACATTGAGAACTTTTCAAAAGACATACATCTTTGTATACATCCCAACATGGATCATTACAAAGGTTGCCACCACATTGGCCTCTTTTCAAAACATTTTCAAACCCACACACAAAGCACCATTTCAAACAATTGAAAATCAAGGCAAGTTGATCTAAGCAAGTAACTAAGAGCCCATGGATAACCATGGATAGAAAGGATGCTAATACCTTCCCTTTCTATAATCTACTCCCCGAACCCAAGAAAACATCTCAAAGGTTTTTGCTGTGCTTTTTAACCTTTCCTTAGGATAAAATAAAAAGTCGGCGGCGACTCTTGCTCAACCGAAACATTTGCGAAAACAAACGCAAAACCCAAGTCAGTTCTCCCACCGTATCACAATACCGACTCATAGATGACAGTAAACTACCAACTCAATAGATGAAGGTAGAAAAGTAAGATACCGACTCACAGATGACGGTAAACTACTAACTCAATAGACGAAGGTAGAAAAGATAATAAACTTTTCCATGACGAACGGGTTCTAGTTTCTTCTTTATCAAGTCTTCCACTTGAAAAGGATAATATACAAACTTCTTTGTGGGACTTTTCCAGAGAGATACCATTTGTTCTTGATGAGAAAACTTCTCAAAAGACATACCATTTGTTGTTGATGAGCAAACATCCCAAAAGAGATACCATTTATTATTGATGAGCAAACTTCTTAAAAAAGATACCATTTATTGTTGATGAGAAAACTTCTCAAAAGAAATACCATTTGTTATTGGTGATAAAACTTCTCAAAAGAGATACCATTTACCATTGATGAGCAAACTTCTCAAAAGAGATACCATTTGCTATGTAAACCTGCCCAAGAACCTGGTCATAAGCCACAAACTGGTCTCAATTTCTTCTTAATCAAGTCTTCCACTTGAAAAGGACAATATATAAACTTCTCTGCGGGACTTTTCCGGAGAGATGTCGTTTGTTGAGTAAACCACCCTAAGTACCTAGTCATAAGCCACGAACTGGCCTCGGTTTCTTCTTAATCAAGTCTTCCACCTGATAAGGATAATATACAAATTTCCCCGCGGTACTTTTCTGAAGAGATGTCGTTTGCTGAGTAAACCTCCCCAAGAACCTGGTCATAAGCCACGAACTAGTCTCAGTTTCTTCTTAATCAAGTCTTCCACCTGAAAAGGATAAAATACAAATTTCCCCACAAGACTTTTCCTAAGAGATGTTGTTTGTTGAGTAAACCTCCCCAAGAACCTGGTCATAAGCCACGAACTGGTCTCAGTTTCTTCTTAATCAAGTCTTCCACCTGATAAGGATAATATACAAAATTTCCCACGGGACCTTTCCGAAGAGATGTCGTTTGATGAGTAAACCTCTCCAAGAACCTGGTCATAAGCCACGAATTGGTCTCAGTTTCTTCTTAATCAAGTCTTCCACCTGATAAGGATAATATACAAACTTCTCCACGGGACTTTTCCAAAGAGATGTCGTTTGCTAAAAAAATCATAGTTGATATGTTGGAGATAGACAAAATTCTCATGAAGAGACTTCCATTTGCCATAAGGTAAAAGTATGCTAGAAATACACAAGCTACTCAAATAAAGAGGCCGCCACTTGCTGTCAGGCAAAATATTTCAATATAATATTATAAAGACACTATTGTGAATTAGAATCAATAACTTCATCGGGGATAGACAAATTTCTCATGAAGAGATCGCCGTTTTCCATAAAAGAGGAACAACAAGACTCCAACAATTCTTACATTGTCGTCATCGGCAGCACACTGAACCAACACCTTTCAATTGAACATATCTGAGAAGCAAAGCTTCTCCTTCACTTATCTTCAGCCAACTTCCTGCAATTAAGGCAAACAAGTACCGACAATGTTTCACACACTTGTCGCGCACTAAGGAACAAACAATATTAGACAACTTGGTCGGACGGACCGACCTGCTCTGATACCACTATTGTAACACCCCATTTTTCTACCCAGTGGATAATAATAAAATCAGAGTTCAACATAAATAGGATGCTACATTTTTCAACTTAAAATCAAACTTCATTTAATCGTATATAGAACAGATACATAACACTTAATTCGAAGGAACCGATAACAAGTTGATTTGTTCTTTAACATCAAACAACTTTTTATTAATAAGCAGGGAAATATACATATTCAACTTCAATTCACTTAACGTCTTTAATCAACTAAAACAACTTCAAGACAACAGTTTCTTCATGTAAACAACTCAAAGATTCAGCAACAGAAATAATAACACACAACTAACCATCAAGCATTCATCCCCCCGAGTGCTACGTATCAGAGGGACGACACCTACTCGAACTAACAATGTACAACTATCCTTCTTGATTACCTGCACGTTACCAACAGAGGGCAACATTCAAATAGAAGGGGTGAGATATCAGACAATATAATAAGTCATATGATAAATAATATATTAGATCAGATCACATAAAATCACCACTTCTCAACTTATACACAACAACTATTACAAAAAAGCCTCAACACGACATAACGACTAATTCACATCCTTTAGATAATACATGTCACAACAAGTCAACAACATAAAGCAACAACAAATCTATCTTCACCACAACTCAAGATGCAACATCAAATGCGACTCAATTACAATGCACATACATGCGGTACCATTGGAGCAAAACTCCCAACTTAAAAATGGAGCAGAACTCCCAACTTAATAATTGCCAATTAATAGAGGCATCAACAAGGCATAAGCCTTCAACTTAATATTTTGCCAATCCAGGCCAACTTAATAATGCAAATGTATATGACTCAATGAATGCAACAATCACACACCACAACAACAATCACTGTCACAAAGGCATAAGCCTACATCGTCACTTTACCAATAATTAGAGGTACTCATTGTCGCTTCAACACTGGCCATAGACCTACAACTTAATCAACTTATCAATCACACCATATAAACAACAACATATTCAATAACAACAATGTATTCGACAATCACAACAACACAACATCTCAATATTAGCCATAGGCCTACAACTTTACACTGTCAATAAATGGAGGCAACATAACAACAACAACAACAACAAAATTAACAACAACATAACCACAACTATTCAACTTTGGTGACAAGCCCACAATTTGATTCTTGCAAATAGTTAGAGGCAATGCAACAAAATTCACCACCTGCAACTTCATAATTAACCACAACAATTATTCCGTATAGTTATTCGAACAAATCGACCAAATCATACAAATTAACTAATTCTCCACTGTTATTTTATTACTAATAACTTTCTATTACTAATTCACATCTTAGTCCCTACCTTACAGCAACTTATATAATTTGTTGTCTCAACCGTAATATTTTACAAACATTCCGCGTAATTATTTGGACAATTCAACTATATCCGGCTAAATAATCCTCTACTAAAATTTCTAGTAATTATACTTTATACTGTTACTAAATTTCCATACTATTAACATATATTAATTACTATGTCTCTGCTATATGTAATATTACTTCTCTACTAATTTAGTAAATTTATTATTCTTATTACTACTAAATTTCTACACTGTTAGCATCTACCCATTCACTAAGTATTTCTGCAACCAAAACCATCACTTCTATTTTATTTATATTTACTGTTGAGGTCCTTCTACTAGTTTTCTGCTAAGGTTATTTTCCATACAACACTGCTACTAATAAATATAATTATGTTCCTGTTAAAAATCACCTACTGCTACTTGAACACTAATTTTTCTAAATTAATTGAATAAGAAAATGATGATATCCTTTTTCTTTTACTCTAGTACATCACTTAAATTCCAGGTATGGTTGGCACCAAGGTGTCATGTCCCTCAACACGCATTTCCCTTTTTCTTCTAGGATGCCGATCGGCACCCCCTTCCTTTCCACATGTGCCATTCGGCATAATGCCTTGTCAGTCGTCACCACTCTTCTTCACAACTCATGTCGTTCGACATGTGTGACATGCCACTCGACACACACACTTGTGACACTCGTCACTGTGTATTTGTTTCATTTGTTTTCTTTCTAATTTCCTTCAATACAGTATCAAATCCAACAACACAACACAGTATCTCAATAACATAAAATTATATCCATAGTAATTTTCCACAACCAATTTATTGACAGCCACCACATCTCAGTATCAATTACAACAATTAAACACAAACAAAGGCAATTTTGCAAACCCAATCCCACATAGAATTTGTCATACAACCCATAGATAGTCAGAACCCCACTCTTACCTTGGATTGACGGTTCTCTATAATTTCTGATTGCACCTTGCTGCTGCCATAGCTCCAAACCTTTCTTCTTCTTCTTCTCCACTCAAAACCCTATTCCTCTTTCTCTTCTCTTTCTTTTTCCTGATAACACTAACTCTCTTCCTCTCTTATTTTCTAATAATAATATATTATTATTCTATTAATCCAAATAAATCCAATTGGGCATAAAGGCTACACCCCGTTTTTACTTCTTGACGCCATAACATAAGCCCATTATCATATTTAAGCTTAATAATAAAAATAATACCTAACCTTAATTCCACCAAATTAAATCCAATTATTTATCTTTCCACTAAATAAAATAATTCTGACTTCGACGATAAAAAAATTAGAATTAATATAAAATATTCAAAAATATTTAATTAAATAAATAATTAAATATCGGGGCGTTATAGCTATGATGTCATCTTTCATAATACACCAATATTTTTGAAGGTCTTAGCACTTAACCCATCAACACCTGGAGATTTTTTATCACCTATTCCCTTTAGAGCAGTAGTAATCTCTTGCATTGTAACTTTCCTGACAAAGGCTTTCCCTCTGGATGAAATTAATCGGCTTCCTCATAGCCTTAACATCTATGAGTTTTAAACTTTTTGTAGTTGTACCCATGAGACTACCATAGAAGTCCTTGACCTCTTGAGTAATAGCCCTCTGATCAGATAAGATATCACCATTGTCCTTCTGTAGAAATTTCATACTATTGGCATTATTTCTGGCTTTAAGATAAGCATAGAAGAATTTGCTATTACTGTCACCCTTCCTAATCCAGTCAAGTTTAGTTCTCTGCATTAATCTGGATTCCTTAAGCTCTTGCAAATTGACAACCTCTTTTGTCAGCTTCTTGATATTATCAATGATATTATTATCCATTCTCTTATGAACTAAAGAAGATTGAGCCTCATGAAGATCAGCTCTGGCTTTCAGTAAATTCAGCTTCAGATTCCCATTATTTTTACTAAAATTCTTGATGGCCATTTTAAGTCTTTTAAGTTTATACCATAAGATCTGCATGGGATTTCCTATAGCATGTTTACTCCAATTCTCCAGGACCATCTCTTTAAATCCATTTACTTCCAACAAATAATTGTTGAACTTAAAGTGATTTTTCTTCTTTATCCTGTCAATAGGCCCACCGATACAGGGCATGGAGTGATCTGAAACATTTGGAGGAAAAATGTTTAGAGTCATATTGGCATTTTGCATGACCCAATCAGTATTACAGAGGGCCTGTCAATTCTAGAATAAATGGTCCCTATACTATGCTTGTTGGACCATGTGAAGTAGTCGTCCAAGCAGTCCATCTCAGCCAGATCATTATGTTCCATCATGTTCTAGAGGTCAATAAACTCATTATCAGTCACCATCTTCCATCCAATTATATATTAAGATTTAAAAACATTATTAAAGTCCCCTAAAACACACCAAGGACCAATTTGACTACCATAAATATTCTCTATATCTTTCCAGCATATCCTCCTTTTATCAAGCTGATTATGGGCATAAACAGTTGTTAGCAAATATAGGAATCTACAAATAAATCATAGACTCTATAACACCCCGTTTCTATCTGGAGGATAATAATAAAATCAGAGTTCAACATAAATAGGATGCTACATTTTTTAACTTGAAATCAAACTTCATTTAATCGCATATAAAACAGATACATAACACTTAATTCGGATGAACCGATAATAACCTGATTTATTCTTTAAAATCAAACAACTTTTTATTGATAAGCAGCGGAATATACATATTCAACTTCAATTCACTTAACATCTTTATTCAACTAAAACAACTTCGAGACAACAGTTACTTCATGTAAACAACTTAAAGATTCAGCAACAGAAATAATAATCAACAACTAAACATCAAGCGTTCACCCCCCCCCCCCCCCCCCGAGTGCTACGTATCAGAGCAACGACACTGACTCGATATTAACGAGGGTAACAACTATTCTTCTTGATTACCTACACGTTACCAATAGAGGGAAACATTCAAACAGAAGGGGTGAGATATCGAACTATATAATTTAATGTATGATAATTAATATATCACAGTCAGTTCATATAAAATCACCACTTCACAACTTTCAAACATCTTTGATCTCAACAAAACATCAACACGAAATAATAAATAATTCACAACCTTTAGATGATACTTGTCACAACAAGTCAACAACATAAACCAACAACAAATCTATCTTCACCACGGCTCAAGATGCAACATCAAATGCGACTCAATTACAATGCACATGCATGTGGTACCATTGGAGAAGAACTCTCAACTTAAAAACATTTCCCAGTAATCTCGATGCACAAGGCATAAGCCTTCTTCACAAATCATTTTGCCAATACAGGCCTTCACAAATGCAAATGTATGAATGTACAACACATGCAACAACATCATTAAACACTTCACGAGGCATACGCCTATATCACTACTTCACTGGCCATAGGCCTACAACGTTATCAACGTAATTAACAACAACTCATCATTCATCGTAAGGCATAAGCCTACATTACCATTGTTACCAGTAAATAGAATTAATTCATCATCATCTAAAACTCTCTGTAACTTCACATTATCAACAAGAATTCACAGCGAAAATCACAACAACACAACAACTTAACATAATTCAACTTTGACCAAAAGCCTACAACTTGATATGTCAACAACGACAATTAACACGACGTTGTCATAAGCCTATAACTTAGTACGTCACAACAACAATATCACAACAACATGTCAACAACCATTCGACATTGGCCATAGGTCTACAGCATAATATTGCCCATAATTATTCGGATAATTCTCGACTATACCGGTTAATTACTTCTAAATGCTTATTTCTAATTAAAAACTTCTACAAGTTGTTATACTATAATAATACATCATCATTATCATTGATATTATTATTATGAACTAAGCATTATTATAAGATCGTCATGTCATCATCATACTTCATCACCACAAAACATCATGGCGATTCAACGTGGGAAAGCTAACTCCATCCTAACTTGGGTACTATAATTATCCTTCATTATACTCCTTATAAATATATTTTATCGAATTATCTTTCAAACACTTCGAACGGCACATCAAACGGAGTTACAGTTCAAAAGTTATGGAGTTTTCAAGTTTTCAAAAATACTGTCAAACAGTGAGCAATCGATTTCACTAACATGGAAATCGATTGCACCTTGTTCCAGAGGCCAAAAATCACGTTTTTAAGCAGTGTAATCGATTGCTCTTCTGCTGCAATCAATTCCTTACTGAAATAGAAGCAAAACTCCCAATTTTTAAGCAGTGCAATTGATTGCTCTTCTGCTACAATCGATTGCACCCTGTGAAAAACAGTTTTACAAATTATGTAAAATGCAGTATTAAAACTCATTTGTTTCAATTCCAAAGACACAAACTTCATGAAATAATACACAATCAAACATCCAGTTATCATTGCTATCAACATACATAAATAACCACAAGTACACCAACATTAATATAAAATAATTCTCCAACCACAGAGTCATCAATTAAATTTCTGCAACTTTATCAGGAAACACAACATTGCCGTAGCAACAAAATAACAACCTTTCACACAAAATCACACACGATAATTTCATATAACCAACCACACATATCATTTATCATAAACCCAATTATAGAGCAAGAATCCCACCCTTCCCTTGGATTGAATGCAGCTCTAAGAAACTTCAATGGAATTTCTGGGAATTTGGCACTAGTAGCAACTTCCTCTTGTTCTTCTTCTACTCTCAAAACACTATTTCTCTTTCTCTTCTTTTTCTTTTCCTGATAACAACACTATACTCTCTTTCTCCTCTAATTTTTTAATAATAATGTAATATTATTCTATTAGTCCAACTAAATCCAATTGGGCCTAAATGTTACACCCCACTCTTACTTCATACAACCATATAATTAAGCCCAACTAATTCTATTCTTATTTCTAATAAATTAATACTATAATATTTCAGTAATCATAACATAAGAATTGTTATTAATCCACTAATTAATTAATTGATAATAATTCAACAACTTTTACCAATAATTCTTAACACCTCGCAACATCACAAATAATCCAAAATATAATATAATTAAATAATTAATCAAATTAACGGGCGTTACAACTCTCCCCCACTTAGAATATTTTCATCCTCGAAAATCTATTCGATACTACCACTCTTATTACGAGTTTTGCATCCAACTCGTTGATCTCCAAGTCGCGTCTGGCAACACTTCGACCACTAATTTCCCGATAACTCAACACGATTCAAATCAATTACTAACATACTAATCATGCAACATCTTCACAACATAATCGTTACTAGAATCTCAACTACTCTACCATAATCTGACATATCAACGTTTAAAGTAGCAACAACTATAACACTCTTATACTTGGATATATATATATATATATATATATATATATATATATATATATATATATATATATATATATATATATATATATATATATATATATATATATATATATATATATATCATTGCAATATCCTCTTAACACTCTTTTCAACACCAAAATACATACACAATATCATCTCCGTATGTCAATTATCAACAAAATATCAACAACTCTACTCATATCATCGTATCACTCTTATAGTGACATCCACACAACCAACATAATCAACTCCGTCTCGTTATGGAGTATCATTCCTTACTTACGGAAATCAAAAATAACATCTCAAAAGTGACAACAAAATCTTTGCAACATCAACTTAACTGTATAACTCAACAAGCATACCCATAGCTCACCATCAAACAACAATCCACAACAATCGTCTTATAAGATCTGAAATTATTTACTAACAACCATAGTACCCTGGCACATCATCCCTATATCAACAATCCACCAAATCAAGCATGTAGAGTTGTATACTCATAGCAACTGCGTCACATACGCTTCAACTATGTAACTCTGATCGTCCATTTTAAGTCACCATCCTCATTAAAGTTTGTCAACTATACAGTTTAAAAGTCTCATTCCAGTTTCAGACTTTCCTCAACATCCACCATAAAACCATTGTTCAATTGATATTCTCAATCTTTCACTTTGCGACGTTAGCTCGCATATAAGTTGGCACTCCGACTTGTACAACACGTCTCAACTCTTTCTTAGCCACTCCTCTATTAATTCACACAACCTGGTGAGAAACTATCCTCGCGATATAACATCAATCACTTTACAAATCATTAACGTAGAAAGACAAGTCTATACCATCCAACACGGTCTCGTCTACTATCAACAAGAGATTAAGGGTGATCAATTCCTCAATTTGTCAATAGATAGTCGACAACCATAATGAAGTATAAACCATCATTACCGAACTATAATAGTGTTCCTTCAGAACTTTTACTCAAGTCACCTAATGCACCATAATCCAAAAATTTCCAATGAGGTTTACAAATACTTCTACAATTTCCCTCTCATTCGATTTAGTCAATGAGACACCAACCCTTAACAAAACTTGTGCTTTCGCCATCAACAACATACAGAACTAGCATATTACAACCGAAAGATATCTGAGAAGCAAAGCTTCTCCCCCACTTATCTTCAACCCAACTCCTGCATACAACTTGATTAGAAAAACAACAAGCACTGACAGTGTTTCACACACTTGTCGTGCACTAAGGACAAAACGACATCAGACAACTTGGTCGGACGTACCGACCTACTTTGATACCACTATTGTAACACCCTATTTCTACCCGGCGGATAATAATAAAATCATAGTTCAACATAAATAGGATGTTACATTTTTCAACTTGAAATCAAACTTCATTTAATCGCATATAAAATAGATACATAACATTTAACTCGGATGAACCGATAACAACCTGATTTATTCTTTAAAGTCAAACAACTTTTTATTGATAAGCCGCAGAATATACATTTTCAACTTTAATTCACTTAACATCTTTATTCAACTAAAACAACTTCAAGACATCAGTTACTTCATGTAAACAACTTAAAGATTCAGAAACAGAAATAATAAACAACAACTAAGCATAAAGAATTCACCCCCCCCCTGAGTGCTACGTATCAGAGTGACGACACCAACTCGATACTGACGAGGGTAACAACTATTCTTCTTGATTACCTGCACTTTACCAATGGAGGGCAACATCCAAACAGAAGGGGTGAGATATCTAACTGTATAATTGAATGTATGATAATTAATATATCAGAATCAGTTCATATAAAATCACCACTTCACAACTTTCAAACATCTTTAATCTCAAAAAAACATCAACACGACATAACAACTAATTCACAACCTTTAGATGATACCTGTCACAACAAGTCAACAACATAAAGCAACAACAAATCTATCTTCACCACGACTCAAGATGCAACATCAAATGCGACTCAATTACAATGCACATGCATGTTGTACCATTGGAGCAAAACTCCCAACTTAAAAACGTTTTCTAGTAATCTCGAGGCACAAGGCATAAGCCTTCTAAACAAATCATTTTGCCAATTCAGGCCTTCACAAAATCCGCCAATACAGACCTTCACAAAATCCGCCAATACAGGCCTTCACAAAATCTGCCAATACAGACCTTCACAAATGAAAATGTATGAATGTACAACACATGCAATAACATCCTTAAACACTTCACGAGGCATACGCCTATATCACTACTTCACTGGCCATGGGCCTAAAACATCATCAACGAAATTAACAACAATTCATCATTCATTGCAAGACATAAGCCTACATTACCATTGTTACCAGTAAATAGAGGTAATTCATCATCGTATAAAATTCTCTGCAATTTCACATTATCAACAAGAATTCACAGCAAAAATCACAACAAACCAACAACTCAACATAATTCAACTTTGGCCATAAGCCTACAACTTGATATTTCAACAACGACAATTAACACAATGTTGGCATAAGCGTACAACTTAGTACGTCAAAATAACAATATCACAACAACATGTCAACAACCATCCGACATTGGCCATAGGCCTACAACATAATATAGCCCATAATTATTTGGATAATTCTCGACTATACCGGTTAATTAGTTATCTAAATGCTCATTTCTAATTACGAACATCTAAAAAATTTTATACTATAATACTACATCATAATTATCATTGATATTATTATTATGAACCAAGAATTATCATAAGATCGTCATGTCACCATCATACTTCATCACTACAAAACATCATGGCGATTCAACGCGGGAAACCTAACTCTATCCTAACTTAGGTACTAGAAATATCTCATTATCCTTCATTTACTCCTTATAAATATAGTTCATCGCATTAGCTTTCTAACACTTCGAACGGTGCATTAAACAGAGTTACAGTTCAAAAGTTATGGAGTTTTCAAGTTTTCAAAAATACTGCTAAACAGTGAGCAATTGATTACACTAACATGCAAATCGATTGCACCTTGTTCCAGAGGCCAAAAATCATGTTTTTAAGTAGTGCAATCGATTTCTCTTCTGCTGCAATCGATATCTTACTGAAACAGAATCAAAAATCCCAATTATTAAGCAGTGCAATTGATTGCTCTTCTGCTGCAATCGATTGCACTCTAAAAAACAGTTTTACGAATTCTGTAAAGTGCAGTACAAAAACCCATTTGTTTCAATTCCAAAGACACAAACTTCATGAAATAATACACAATCAAACATCCAGTTATCATTCCTATCAACATACATCAATTACCAAAAGTACACCGAAATCAACATAAAATAATTCTCCAACCACAGAATCATCAATTGAATTTCTACAACTTTATCAGGAAACACAACATTGCCATAGCACCAAATCAACAACCTTTCACATAAAATCACACACGATAATTTCATATAACCAACCCCACATATCATTTATCATATACCCAATTATAGAGCAAGAATCTCACCCCTACCTTGGATTGAATACAGCTCTAAGAAACATCAATGAAATTTCTGGGAATTTGGCACTAGTAGCAACTTCCTCTTGTTCTTCTTCTACTCTCAAAACACTATTCCTCTTTCCCTTCTTTTTCTTTTCCTGATAACACTATACTCTCTTTCTCCGCTAATTTTCTAATAATAATATAATATTATTCTATTAGTCCAACTAAACCCAATTGGGCCTAAATGTTACACCCCAATCTTACTTCATACAATCATATAATTAGGCCCAACTAATTCTATTCTTATTTCTAATAAATTAATACTATAATATTTCATTAATATCAACATAAGAATTATTATTAATCAACTAATTAATTAATTGATAATAATCCGACAACTTTTACCAATAATTCTTAACACCTCGCAACATCACAAATAATCCAAAATATAATATAATTAAATAATTAATCAAATTAACGGGCGTTACAACTCTCCCCCACTTAGAATATTTTCGTCCTCGAAAATCTATTCGATACTTCCACTCTTAGTATGAGTTTCGCATCCAACTCGTTGATTTCCAAGTCACGTCTGGCAACACTTTGACCACTACTTTCCTGATAACTCAATAACTCAACACGATTTAAATCAATTACTATCATGCTAATCATTCAACATCTTCGCGACATAATCGTTACTAGCATCTCAACTACTCTACCATAATCTGACATATCAACGTTTAAAGTAGAAACAAATATAACACACTTATACTTTGATATATATATATATATATATATCATTGAAATATCCTCTTAACACTCTTTTTAACACCAAAACACATACACAATTTCATCTCCGTATGTCAATTATCAACAAAATATCAACAACTATACTCATATTGTCGTATCACTCTTATACTGACATCCACACAACCAACATAATCAACTCCGTCTCATTATGGAGTATCATTCCTTACTTACAGAAATCAATAATAACATCTCAATAGCGACAACAGAATCATCACAACATCAACTTAACTGTATAACTCAGTAAGCATACCCATAGCTCACCATCAACCAACAATCCACAACAATATTCTTATAAGATCTGAAATTATTTACTAACAAACACAATACCCTGGAACATCATCCTTATATCAACAATCCACCAAATCAAGCATGTAGAGTCGTATATCATAACAACTACGCCACATACGCTTCAGCTGTGCAACTCTGATAATCCATCTTAAGTCACTGTCTTCATTAAAGTTTATGCCAACTATACAGTTTACAAATCTCATTCCAGTTTCAGACTTTCCTCAACATCCACCATAAAACCATTGTTCAATTAATATTCTCAATCTTTCACTTTGCGACGTTAACTCGCATATAACTTGCCACTCCGACTTGTTCAACACGTCTCAACTCTTTCTTATCCACTCCTCTATTGATTCACACAACCTGGTGAGCAACTATCCTCATGATATAACATCAATCACTTTACACACCATTAAGGTAGCAAGACAAGTCTACACCATCCAACACCGTCTCGTCTACTATCAACAAGATATTAAGGATGATTCGTTCCTCAATTTGTCAATAAATAGCTGACAACCATAATGAATGTATGAACCATCGTTACCAAACTATAATATTGTTCCTTCAAAACTTGTACTCAAGTCACCTAACGCACCATAATCCAATAATTTCCAATGAGGTTTAAAAATACATCTATAATTTCTCTCTCATTCGATTTTGTCGATGAGACACCAACGCTTAACAACACTTGTACTATCGCCATTGTTGTACCCCAAAATTTTCCCTCTCATATTTCTCAAAACATTGCAAGGAAAATCTCCAAGTGGCTCAAGATTACTCAAGAGTCAGATAAATCATCTCCTAAGGCAGTCAACCCCAAATTAGGGTTTTGTGTTGAATCATGATCCTTGATTCCAAATGACCTCAAATGCTATCTAATGTCCTAATATGTTATCAAGGTCATCCATGACAAATTTCAAGCCTTGCAGAGGAAGTTTGCTCAGTCAATTGCTCAAAGGGTCCAAAAATTGACTGTGATAGGGCAAAAGTCAATTGTGACCTATAAACAGTCAAACCTCAAGATTTTTTGTAAAAATTCTCATTTTGAAGGATATTTTATCATTTGATCAAGGGTTGATCATGATTCATCAAGGATTGCTCAAAATTCATCAAGACTCAAAAGTTGCTAAATTAGGGTTTGGTAGGAAAAGTCAACTCAACTTTGACCAAGCATAACTTTCTCATACTTTATGATAAATGACCCATCCAAATCTCATTTTGAAGAGGATGCAATTTCCTACAATCCATCTTCATACCCCAAGATCAGAAAATGCACTCACAAGAAGTTATAAATTTGGACATTATAGGTCATTTTTAAAAGTCAACAAAAACACCTTTTTTGCCAAAGGTTATAACTTTAGCATGGAATATCAAAATTAGATGATACCAAAATTGTTGGTTAGAGGACATCTCAAGCTTTCTAAAAAGTCCAACAACACTTCCGAAAGTTCAAAATTGAAGATGTTATGCATTGTTGAAGTTGGGCATTTTTGCAAAATTGCCAAAAGTCAACTATCCCCAAAACTTCAAATTTTGTCAAATAGGCCCATTCTTTTCCACTTGATTTGAACTTGCCACATTACACACGTGTCCTAGCTTCATCCTTGTGTCCATTTATCAATTTTATTATTTTATTTGATTTTTTATTGAATTATTTCATTTTAAATCAAATTAAATCAAATTAAATCCAAGTATTGATTGCTTGATATCTTTTTGGCTATTTCAGGACTGAATCATCATCATCAAGGGTATCAAACTCGTATCAAGCATTCCATGTGCAAAACGATTGAGTTTTTGACAAATTTGGCAAGTTTTTAATGGTGGATCAAATCTCATGGCATTGATGTGCAAAGATTCAATCAACAAATGTTAACCTAACACATTCCATGATACATAAGGAAGCTAGAGGGCACGGAAGCAAGGCTAGAGGCTGCAGAAAGAAGCAAAGCAAAACTTGCAAAACTCACAAAAAAGTGTGAAACCAAAATCACACTTAGAGGCAAATTCAGAAGCCAAGAACGATCTCAATCGTTTCCTTGACAATCACTGAAGCAGAATCAACCCAAAGCCAGTCTCCATACACACTCAAAAGCTCTGTAAGTATCTCAAAAAACCACCCTTCTCTTGAATTCGCAAATCTTATTTCTTGCATCTTTTGCACAAACTATGGGCATATTCATGATCCTCATCAAATTTCCAAGCTTTCTGTATCACTCAATTTTATTTATCTGACCTGTAAATCCAAGAACCGAATCTAGGGTTTTGTGGTTTGCTTTTTGGGCGTTTCCCTTACAGGTAAAATTAGCCCCAATAATGGCCATGGACATGACCGGAGGAGAAAGACGAGCACAACCATGGTCTTGGGAGGAATTTATATGGCCTGGAATTGATTTTAGGAATGACCCACGCATTTAGCTGCGGATTTAAATCCGCAGGTAAAGTTACAGGGTTTGAAGGTCAGGGACGATGGCGTGTCTCCCTCTGATTGGACCATTCAAACTTTCGCACACTTTTTTTTTATTTTCTGGCAATATAACGCGTTTTTCCTTATTATTATTATTTTCCATTATACTAACAATTGAGACACATTGGCCTAGTGGCGAAGCAAGCAATGCAGATACCAACAGGACCTGGGTTCGAATCCCAGGTTCCCCATATGCTTTGTTATTTTTCCTCTTCAGGTTATCACATGCAAATCAAGCGTTGTAGCACATCATACTCCCTCACTCAATCACTTGCCAGATGGCCCCGGGCCAGATCTGGTGATCTAGGATGATGGTCTACCATGGGACCAAGTCAAATGGCGCACAGGGAATTTCACAAAGCCAACAAGGCCAGCATGTTATTGGGCCATGGAATTTTCTTCTCAAACCCCACTAATCAGGCCCACACCCCTAACTCTTTCTATTTCTTTTTTTTTTATTTTAATTGTTTTTTTTATTATTTTTATTTAATTATTAACCAATTAAATCTTTTTCTTTAATAAAATCAAAACCAAAAAATATTTTTCTTCTTAAAATCAAATTTTAATTTTTATTAATAAATACTAATTATATTAATTTAGTTTTAATTTGGATAACTTTAATATATTTTTTCAATAATTAAAATTAATTAGACCTAATTAGATTTTTACTAACATTGATTAATTTTTATCTTATTTCTTTAAATACCAAAAAAACCAAAAATATTTATTTTTATTAATTAGTTTAATTAATCTTAATTTAATAATTAATTTAGGATAGTTTAATTTCTTTCTTAATTCAAAAATAACCAAAAAATCTTTTTTTTAAATAACAAAGGGTCAAAACCCTAGAACTCGCATTCGATTTAATTTCCCGCACGCGATCCATTTATATCATATTGTATTTGTTCCTGGAATGTAATAGCTTAATAGGACTACTTTTATCGCTTTATTTATTTTCCGCATTTAAATTTCAAAGGGTTTGTCTTCGGCGATGTAAATACCCGGCGTCTTGTAATTTAATTTCCGCAATCTATTTTCCGCAAAATATAACTGTTAGATGTTTGATAATAGGGAATGCATGACAAGAATGAATGTTTTAACCTAAAATCAACATAGATCACCATTGACATGTACAAAGACAAAATAACTGAAAACAACACACTCGCACATGCGCACTCTTAGGGTACACCCCACTTGGTTGCCTTCGTACGCGGTCATCGAGTATAGGTAGTTTTAGAGGTCGCCCTCTTGTCCAAAGATCATAGTCGCCCCAAAACGGTTGCCTCGGATATTGTTGCCTCAAAACAAATGATCTAAGACATTAGGGTTACCGCTAAGGCATCCTAACATTGCTTTGGTTACCGTAAGTCCCTAAATTCGAATTGACCCTTAAACTCCAACGATGGTGCTACCTACTCATTCATAGTGGGATAGCATTGTCTAAAGGAAATTAGCATAGAATGATTCCTTTTTCGAGTAGGTAGATGGTTCTTAAGTACTTGCTCTTTCCAAAACAAAACAAAACTTTTCACACTTACACTTTTCAAACTAAGTTTCAAAACAAAAGCTTTTTCAAACCCACAAACACAGAGAAAAGCAATTTTGAAAACAATATGAGCAAGTACCTAAGATCCCGTGGATAACCACGGATAAAAAGGGTGCTAACACCTTCCCTTTCTATAATCTACCCCCCGAACCCGAGAAATATCTCGAAAAAGGAATTTTTCTGTGCTTTTTTTCCTTTCCTTGTTGGATAAAATAAAAGTCGGTGGCGACTCTTGCTTACCGCGACATTTTGCACAAACAAACGCAAAATACGAACCAGCATTTTGAGAAAACAGTAAGTTCTTTCCCACCGTATCACAGAACTGGCGACTCTGCTGGGGATATCTGTAAGTGGGGTGTACCTTAGGAATAGTTCATAATGTTTTCGATTGCTTGCTTTGTATGCTTTGTATTTGTGGGGTTGTATTGGAGTTACTATAGATCCTAACCCGGATCTAGGGGTACCCTTTAGGTAAGTAGCAATAAACTGTGAGGGAACTGTACGGCGTAGACTGATACAGTTGAAGCAGTAGCTATGTTGGTGTGGCATTTTAGTATGTACCGATATCGCTTGTGTTGGAATGAGGAGAATATGGGTCTGCTAAGGGGTCATTAAGCACCAACTGACCTTAGAACCTTTAAATTGACCAACTTGGCCATAGAACAGTAGCAGTATGCTATACTCATTGAGACTAAACTCTCGCAATGATTCCGGCCGCAAGAAAAGGTTGCTAAACTAGAATTATGACCGATCGAGGGTGGTCAGTGATATTGAGATCCTCTAGAACCCGGTTACTATTTTTAGGACAGGTTTAAACCAACTGAACTGAAAGAGGGTAGTACCTAGACTCCTTGCCAGCCTGAAATCTAAGGGCTCTCTGTGTGACTTGTGTGCCTTTACCATGTTTGCTATTTGTGGATACTTGTGGTGTGCTTTCTATCATGACATTATGACATCATAACATCGCCTACATCTTGCATTAGACTAACCTATTTCAAAGACATGAGGGATTCATCTTTGTTCTGTTTTGTAGGTCATGGCACCTATGCGTAGGAACACCATCCGGATCAACTTTGTCTAGGTTCCCACTATGCTTAAAGAATTGGTTGCAAAGATGTCTGATACTACCTCCTTCATCAGAAGACATGGGCATCTTCTTAGTTTGGTCACCTCCAAATTGGACGAGTAGATGATGAGTGTCTTAGTCCAGTTCTATGATCCACTGTACCATTGCTTTAATTTTCAGGACTATCAGTTAGTCCCCACCTTAGAAGAGTTCTCTGATCTGCTTGGTATCTCTATTCTGGAGCAGACCCCATTCACAGGTTGGGAGAAGATCCTTAGGCCGGAAGAGATTGCTTCAGCCCTTCATATGACAAAGGATGAGGTAATGGCTAATTGGGAAACTCGTAGTGGAGCAAAGGGATTTCTGACTAAGTTCTTGGTTGGTAAGGCTAATCACTTCTTGGATAGTCTAGACTTCCAGGCTCGAAGATATTCTGGCTCTTCTGATATATGGCTTGGTATTGTTTCCTAACTCTGACTCCTTTGTTGATGTGAATGCGGTAAAAATCTTCACCTCTGGTAATCCCGTACCCACTCTCTTGGGTGACATTATTCATCAGCTTTATGCTCGTACCGCTCAGGAGCGAGGAACCTTGATGTGCTGTGCTTCGTTATTGGCGAGGTGGTTTATTTCGCACCTCTCCAAATCAGTGCTGAAGAATAAAGAAGGCATGGGCTGGGCTTATAGGGTTATGTCTCTCTCTCACAATGACATCATTTGGACTATTAAGGGTATGGACGAGGTGGCCATTATTGATCGCTGTGGGGAATACCCTAATGTTCCACTGATAGGAACCCATGGAGGAATTACTTACAATCCATGCTTGTCCTTACGTCAGTTTGGGCGAGCCAGAAGGGAAGAACCTCATGAATTGCTGATGCCTAGTATCATCTTTGATTTTCAATGGGATAGTGACGAGCAACGCCGCAGATTCATAAGGGCTTGGGATAGAGTTCACAGATCTGATCCCCACGAGCTAGGCCCAAAGACTTCACTTCCGATGGAGCCATATCTCATATGGGTTCGTATCCGTGCCCAAAAGCTGGGAATGTCGTATGAAGTCGTCTTGCCTATCATTGTTGAAGTTGTTAATGAAGAAGGGGTTCTTCCTACCATCATCCACCCTTACATGCCTACTGACATTGGGGCATTGAAGAGGTCCTGGATGCAGCTAAGGGAAGAGCGGGATGCTTATAGAGAAAAGTATCACGAGCAAGAACGAAAGATCCAGAGGTTGACTAGGCAGTTGGAGAGGGAGCAGATCATCAATGACTATGTCAGCACTAAGGGAAAACAACCATGGGAGCGTTGATGTCCTTTGATTATTTCCAGTTTTATTTACTTTCCAGTATTTCCTTTCTTGTAAAGCCTTAAGGGCATTTGTTGAACAATTTGAATTTTAAGTTTATCTAATAAAAGTGTGTTTCATTTCTTGTTTACGAATTTGAATCTCTCGATGTCTTTGAAATCATATCATACGCATTTCATCCCATGCACTTCATAACAGGTACCCTTACAGGTCTCTTATCTTCTTCGCTGTTTATTTCAGCATCATGTCTTCCGAACCATCAACTGAGCAAGCAATCAAGGCTCTACAGGCTCAAAATGCCCAGTTCCAAGAATTGTTCATGAATCTAGCTAAGGGTCAGCAAGATCTGAAGACCCTTATTCTGAAAGATAAGAAGAAGAAGAAGAAGACGGTCCTGTTCAACATGGGTCGCAGATTTGGAAACAATTTGTGAGATGAAGTTGATTTGACCACCTCATCTGGAGGGAAAGATAGCCAGGAAGAAAGGAGGGCTCCTAGCCCTGTGGTTTCAGACAACAAGACGGACTTCGACGAAGACTAGTATCCTCCGGCTGAGGATAGATACAAGCAACTGGAAGATCGTTTGAGTGCGATGGAAGTTCAGAAAGTGCCTGGTCTGGACTTTGGTGATCTGGGTCTATCATCTGGGGTGGTGATTCCCCACAAGTTCAAAGCACCAGCTTTTTCTAAGTACGACGGAGTTTCTTGTCCGAAACTGCACCTTCAGTCGTATGTAAGGAAGATTCAGCCGTACACCGCTGATAAGAACCTATGGATCCACTTCTTTCAAGACAGTCTCTCAGGGACTTAGCTTGAATGGTTTTACCAGTTAGAAGGAGCCAGTATCCGCAGTTGGGAAGATTTGGCTGCTGCTTTCTACATGCAGTACCAATACAATGCCGACCTCGCTCCTACGCGTACCAAACTCCAGGGTATGTCTATGGGAACGGGCGAAGGTTTCAAATATTATGCTCAGAAATGGAGGGATCTCGCTGGAAGAGTGCAACCACCCTTCAACCATCTGATCAGAAGTTCTTCATCTGGGTTTACATAGCTTATTATGACCGGTGAAAGGATTGAGGCTGGTATTAAGTCTGGTAAAATATAGAAGGGTGCTTCATGAGGCACCGAGAAGAAGCCTTTTAAGAAAGAGTCCAGTGTTGTTTACAGTTCGAAAATCCAGAATAGACATGAACACCGCCAAGTTGTTAATGCGGTGGTTATTTCAAGACTTGCTGGTGCTCCTCAACGCAACAATCAGCAAAAGGCCGAGAGACCACGAAGGAAATTCACCCATCTCAACATGACTTTGTCTCAGATTCTGCCGCAGTTATTGAAAATCAATCTAGTAACTCCAAGGGAGGCTCTGCAGAATCCCAACATTGCATCGCCTAAGTACAATCCTAATGCCCGTTGTGCTTTTCACTCTGATAGCCCGGGGCATGATACAAATGATTGTTGGGCTTTGAAGAACAAAGTACAGGACTTAATTGATGCTAAGGAGATCGAGTTCGGAGCACCAGAAAAGCCTAAACAAGACGTAGGGGTGAATGCTATCGGAGATGACGATGATGAAGAGTTTGATATTGGCAGCTGGATATACCCAACTGCCGATGGTGGACTAAGCAACTGGACAGCGAAGGATTCTATGCACGTTTCTGTTATCACCCAATAATGATACTTTTGTTTTGAATTTGTAACAGACAATGTTTTAAACTTTATGGCCCGGTGTCTTACCCGGGGCACCGTGGCTTCATTTATGAGGGCTTTATGTGTGTCATTTTCATATATCATTAATAAAAGCATTGGACGTTTCTTGCATTTCAAATCTTGCACTCCTTGTTTTTCTTTTATTAAATATTGCAAAATAGCTATTTTACACACACTCACATATACAGGTCCATATCCACTCTGGATCTCACTGGTAACGACTCTGCTACTTCCAGTTATGACTTCGAAAGTCCGATCAACTTAGCCGAAGATGAAGGTGAAGATGATTGTGAAGTGCTCGGCGAACTTGCTAGACTACCACTTCAAGAAGAGAGGGTTATTCAGCCGCACGAAGAGCCGGTAGAATCAGTGAATCTGGGTACAGAGATAGACAAGAAAGAGGTCAAGATCGGGGCAAATCTGGAAGCTAGTGTGAAGCAACGGTTGATTCATATGTTGCATGACTATGTTGAGATCTTTTCCTGGTCTTATGAAGATATGCTTGGGTTGGATACTAATATTGTGGTTCACCGATTGCCTACCAAGGAAGAATGTCCTCTAGTGAAACAGAAGGTCCTCCGAATGCGCTCAGAGATGTCTGAGAAAATCAAGGCTGAAGTTATGAAACAGTTTGACGCCGGTTTTCTAGCAGTTACTTCTTACCCGCAGTGGGTGGCTAACGTGGTTCCTGTGCCGAATAAAGATGGTAAAGTTCGAATGTGTGTTGACTATAGGGATCTGAACAGGGCAAGCCCCAAGGATGATTTCCCTCTACCTCATATCGACGTTCTGGTTAACAACACCGCTCAACATAAGGTATTCTCCTTTATGGATGGTTTCTCCGGTTATAATCAGATTAAAATGGCTCCCGAAGACATGGAGAAGACAACCTTTGTTACTCAATGGGGTACCTTTTGCTACAAGGTCATGCCTTTTGGATTGAAGAACGTTGGGGCAACGTATCAGCGCGCCATGGTCGCCTTGTTTCATGACATGATCCATCATGAGATTGAAGTATACGTCGACGATATGATTGCAAGGTCCCAGACTGAGGAAGAACACCTTGACCATCTGCAGAAGTTATTTGACAGGTTGAAGTTGTACAAGCTGAGGTTAAACCCGAACAAGTGCACCTTCGGGGTGAGATCTGGTAAGCTGCTGGGTTTCGTCGTAAGCGATAAAGGTATTCAGGTGGATCCTGCAAAGGTAAAGGCTATACAGGAAAAGCCATCTCCCCGAACAGAAAAAGAAGTCATAGATTTTCTGGGACGCTTGAACTATATTACCCGATTCATCTCGCACCTGACTGCTACTTGTGAGCCAATCTTCAAGCTACTGAAGAAAGATCAAGTGGTACGATGGAATGATGAATGTCAGGCCGCTTTCGAAAGGATCAGAGAGTATCTCCAAGAACCTCCTATTCTAATGCCGCCAGTTGAAGGGAGACCTTTGATCTTATACTTGACAGTACTCAACAACTCAATGGGGGTGTGTGCTGGGTCAACATGACAAGTCTGGCCGAAAAGAGCATGCTATTTATTACCTTAACAAAATGTTTACCGACTGTGATACCCGATACTCACTGCTCGAGAAAACTTGATGCGCTTTGGCATGGGCTGCTCGCCGGCTGAGACAGTATATGCTGACTCACACTACTCTATTGATATCAAAGATGGATCCAATCGAGTATGTCTTCGAGAAGCCTGCCTTGTCCGGAAGAATAGCCAGATGGTAGATGATCTTGACTGATTATAACATCCAATACACAACTCAAAAGGCAATCAAAGGAAGTGTGTTGGCAAACCATTTGGCACATCAGGCAGTGGACGATTACCAGTCTATGAACTTTGAATTTCCGGACGAGAATATCATGTTGGTAACTGATTGTGAGACACCTGGACCGGATGAAGGACCTGAGGAAGGATCCCGATGGTCTATGTACTTTGATGGAGCTTCGAACACTTTGGGTAATGGCATTGGCGCCGTGATCATATCTCCTAATGGCTCTCATACTCCGTTCACCGCCCGACTATGTTTCAACTGCACCAACAACATGGTGGAGTATGAAGCGTGCATCATGGGTCTTCGAGAAACAATTGACCTAAGGATTAAGTTCCTGAGTGTTTTCGGAGATTCCGCTCTCGTGATCATTCAGATCAAAGGCGAGTGGGATACGAAACACCCAAATCTTATTCCTTACAAGGAGTATGTGTTGATATTGCTCCCGCACTTCGAGGAGATAACCTTTGAACACTTCCCTAGAGAGGAGAATCAGTTGGCAGATGCGCTAGCTACAATGTCTTCTATGTTCAAAGTCAATTGGGACAACGAAGCTCCCCGGATTATCATTGAAAGATTGGACAAACCTACACATTGCTGTGACATTGAGACTAAAGAGGTAACAGAAAAGCCCTGGTTTCATGAAGTAAAAAGGTATCTTGAGGCTCAGGAGTACCCCGAGGGTGCATCTGTTAATGACAAGAAGTTTCTGAGAAGGTTCGCGGCAAAGTTCTTCATCATCAATGGCATCCTTTACAAGCGTAACCATGATTCGACCCTACTGCGATGTGTGGATAAGAACGAAGCAGAAAGAATCATGACAGAATGACATGAAGGTACTTTCGGAACTCATTCCAGTGGATACACCATGAAAAAGAAAATCCTACGGGCAGGATATTATTGGTCCACAATAGAAGCCGACTGTTATTAGTATTCTCGGACATGTCACAAGTGCCAATTTTATGCTGATGAGGTGCACATACCTCCAGTTCCTCTGAACGTCTTGACAGCTCCTTGGCCTTTTGCCATGTGGGGGATTGATATGATCGGCGAGATCAGACCTACGGCATCCAATGGGCACCATTTCATCCTGGTAGCCATTGATTACTTTACGAAGTGGGTTGAAGCAGCTTCATTCTCTACAGTAACCAAGAACATCGTGGCACGGTTCATTCGGCATAATCTGATTTGTCGATACGGTGTACCAGAGAGGATCATTACTGACAATGGTACGAATCTTAACAATAAGATGATCACTGAACTCTGCAAACAGTTCAAGATACAGTATCACAACTCTTCTCCCTACCGGCCGAAGATGAATGGGGCTATAGAAGCGGCTAATAAGAACATTAAGAAGATTGTGCAGAAGATGACAGTGGCATACAAAGACTGGCACGAGATGTTACCGTTTTCTCTTCATGGGTATCGTACCTTAACACGGACGTCAACAGGGGCAACACTATATTCCTTGGTTTATGGCATGGAGGTAGTCTTTCCCATCGAAGTTCAGATACCCTCTCTCCGAATTATGAAGGATGCAGGTTTGATCGAAGATGACTGGATCCAGACCCGACTTGATCAGCTGAACTTAGTCGACGAAAAGAGACTCACTGCTATTTGTCATGGTCAGACGTATCAAAAGCGGATGGTCAAGGCATTTAACAAGAAAGTCAGATGACAAGAATATCAAGTTGGGGACCTGGTAATCAAGCGCATCATATTACCTCAAGGTGATCCCAGGGGCAAATGGACCCCTACTTACGAATGGCCATTTGTGGTTAAGAACATTCTCTCAAGAGGAGCTATGATTCTAACCACCATGGATGGTGACGACCTTCCTCACCCCGTCAATGCAGACATAGTGAAAAGATACTACGCATAATCAAAGACCCGCTAGGTTGACTGGCCTAGGCAAAAATAAGGGCTTCCCGGCGAACCAAAAAAATTCGGGCAAAAATAAGGGATGAAAATGAAAAAATCTTTACACTCGGCAAGTCGAAAACCTGAAAAGGCGGCTTGGGCAAAAAAAGGGTATCCCGGTGGGCTGAAAACCCGAAAGGGCGGTCCAGACAAAAATTAGGGATCAAAGCGTAACACTATGTCTCATTAGATCACCTTGCATCCAGACTTCGGTATCGACTATTAAGCTCGGACGACACTAATCAATCTGATTCATCTTCAACCAGTAGCAAAGTGATGAGATGCTCGAGGACATAAAGGCAATAGCAGAGTTGGAACCCGGCGGGATCATTCACACAGCTGTTTTGTTTAGTCTTTTCACAAATTGTATAAATTCTATTTATTCGGCGGTGTTCTCTTACTAGGACGTCAGCCTCTTGTACAAAAACGCCTATTTACAGGCCAAACTTCAAAATCAATACAATTCATTTTCAAAGAAATTTCAAACTGTTTTTTCTTTATCTGTTTTGATTTGCAAAGAACGTCCAATGTTCGTTTTTGATATATGCATTTGACATTAATTGCTGCTCATGAATATTTACATGCGAAACAAAAGACGATTACGGGTAACATCAGATACAGGGGCAATAAAAATTGTCCAAACTATACAGTTGCTCTTTCCACCAGGTACAAAGGTAGATTCAGCTGAAGAATATGGTTAAGATACCTTCACTCCCCGCAGAGTAAGACAACAATGATATCTCTCCCCAGCTGAGACTTGAAACTGTGAATGAATCAGTAATATTCTCCCCAAGCAGAGTTTATCTACCATTAACACTGAAAAGGCTTAATATCCCCGGCAGTCTTAATATTCCCCAATGGAGTGTAAGAATGTTCCCCGGTAGAGTACAAGATATCCCCGGTGGAGTTAAAATTTTCCCAGCGCGGTCTGAAAAAGCTTCCCCAACGGAGTTGGGAGAATCATCCCCAGTAGACTCTGGAAGTTTATCCCCAGCGCAGTACAAAAATAAATCTCCCCAGCCGAGTTCAAAGGATCATTCCCAGCAAACTCAAAGGATTATCCCCACAAAAGTCTAACAGGTTATCCCCAGTGAAGTCGCCACTGAGAGATCGTCCCCAGCGGAATTCTTTCTTTTCACAAACAGGAATTCAATCCCCAATAGGATTCAATATCACCAAGCAACGATAATTCATCCCGGCGGAATTTATTAGTGGAATCTTCAGCAGAACATCTCTTCCCCACAGAGTAATCTCCTCATTAGTTTATTCCCCCAATGGAGTCATCCTCTCCTGCAGGTTTATTCTCTTCGTTCGCCATCCCCAGCAGAAATGAAGAATCCAACTCTATTCTTCAGCAGCTATCCGGGATTTATTTTCCCCAGTTAGAAACATTACATTTCCATACATCATGATACAGGCATATACACATCATACCACACAATCTCATTTATTTTGAGAGCATCATTGCTTGATATATATCATGCATTTCATACATCATGATATTGCATATGACTAACTCTTTACCTTTTCAGGGAAAGACGAATCAATAAACACCGTTGACTACTTATATGACCTGGTAGTCCCCTCAAAAAACTACATCTATTGAGGTCTGTTTCAGCGGATTCCTCAGAAAGATGCTCTCACAAGACTTTCGTCTGGTTCAGTTAAATCGATTCTAAGATTTTTCTGATTCTTATCCAGTCAAAGTTAATCCAAGACCTTCTTTGGTTCAGTCAGATCGATGCTAAGATCTCCCTGATTCTTATTCCAGTTGAAGATATTCCAAGACTTTCGTCTGGTTCAGTTAAATCGATTCTAAGATTTTTCTGATTCTTATCCAGTCAAAGCTAATCCAAGACCTTCTCTGGTTCAGTCAGATCGACGCTAAGATCTCCCTGATTCTTATTCCAGTTGAAGATATTCCAAGACTTTCGTCTGGTTCAGTTAAATCGATTCAAAGATTTTTCTGATTCTTATCCAGTCAAAGTTAATCCAAGACCTTCTCTGGTTCAGTCAGATCGACGCTAAAATCTCCCTGATTCTTATTCTAGTTGAAGATATTCCAAGACTTTCGTCTGGTTCAGTTAAATTGATTCTAAGATTTTTCTGATTCTTATCCAGTCAAAGCTAATCCAAGACCTTCTCAGGTTCAGTCAGATCAACGCTAAGATCTCCCTGATTCTTATTCCAGTTGAAGATATTCCAAGACTTTCGTCTGGTTCAGTTAAATCGATTCTAAGATTTTTTTGATTCTTATCCAGTCAAAGTTAACCCAAGACCTTCTCTGGTTCAGTCAGATCAACGTTAAGATCTCCTTGATCCTTATTCTAGTTGAAGATATTCCAAGACTTTCGTCTGGTTCAGTTAAATCGGTTCTAAGATTTTTCTGATTCTTATCCAGTCAAAGTTAATCCAAGACCTTCTCTGGTTCAGTTAGATCGACGCTAAGATCTCCCCGATTCTTATTCTAGTTGAAGATATTCCAAGACTTTCATTTGGTTCAGTTAAATCGATTCTAGGATTTTTCTGATTCTTATCCAGTCAAAGTTAATCCAAGACCTTCTCTGGTTTAGTCAGATTGATGCTAAGATCTCCCTGATTCTTATTCCAGTCGAATACCTCCTATCAACAATCTCTAAATGGCATCTGTAAGCCCATTCCCGACATCAAAATGCTGATACCACTTCATGCGAGTGCAAATTTCTGGGCACTCTAGTGTTCAATCATCTTACACCTTCGGATCACGAAAGGCAAGAAAGCCAATCTATATCCTCAGGTATAAGAAGATTGAACAGGGGCAGCTGTTGTACCCCAAAATTTTCCCTCTCATATTTCTCAAAACATTGCAAGGAAAATCTCCAAGTGGCTCAAGATTGCTCAAGAGTTAGACAAATCATCTCCTAAGGCAGTCAACCCCAAATTAGGGTTTTGTGTTGCATCAAGATCCTTGAGTCCAAATGACCTCAAATGCTCCCTAATGTCCTAATATGTTATCAAGGTCATCTATGACAAATTTCAAGCCTTGCAGAGGAAGTTTGCTCAGTCAATTGCTCAAAGGGTCCAAAAATCGATTGTGTTAGGGCAAAAGTCAACTGTGACCTATAAACAGTCAAACCTCAAGATTTTTTGTAAACATTCTCATTTTGAAGGATATTTAATCATTTGATCAAGGGTTGATCATGATTCATCAAGTATTGCTCAAAATTCATCAAGACTCAAAAGTTGCTAAATTAGGGTTTTGTAGGAAAAGTCAACTCAACTTTGACCAAGCATAACTTTCTCATACTTTATGAGAAATGACCCATCAAAATCTCATTTTTAATAGGATGCAATTTCCTACAATCCATCTTCATACCCCAATATCATAAAATGCACTAACAAGAAGTTATAAATTTGGACATTATAGGTCATTTTTGAAAGTCAACAAAAACACCTTTTTTGCCAAAGCTTATACCATGAGCATGGAATATCAAAATGATATGAGAGCAAAAGGGTTGGTTAGTGGACATCTCAAGCTTTCTAAAAAGTCAAAGAACACTTACCAAAGTTCAAAATTGAAGAAGTTATGCATTGTTGAAGTTGGGCATTTTTGCAAAATTGTCAAAAGTCAACTATCCCGAAAACCTCAAATTTTGTCAAATGGGCCCATTCTTTTCCACTTGATTTGAACTTGCCACATTTCACACGTGTCCTAGCTTCAGCCTTGTGTCCATTTATCAATTTTATTATTTTATTTGATTTTTTATTGAATTATTTCATTATAAATCAAATTAAATCAAATAAAATCCAAATATTGATTGCTTGATATCTTTTTGGCTATTTCAGGACTGAATCATCATCATCAAGGGTATCAAACTCGTATCAAGCATTCCATGTGCAAAAAGATTGAGTTTTTGACAAATTTGGCAAGTTTTCAATGGTGTATCAAATCAAATCTCATGGCATTAATGTGCAAAGATTCAATCCTCAAATGTTAACCTAACACATTCCATGATACATAAGGAAGCTAGAGGGAATGAAAGCAAGGCTAGAGGCTGCAGATAGAAGCAAAGCAAAACTTGCAAAACTCACAAAAAAGTGTGAAACCAAAATCACACTTAGAGGAAAATTCAGAAGACAAGAACGATCTCAATCGTTTCCTTGACAATCACTGAAGCAAAACCAACCCAAAGCCAGTGTCCATACACGCTCAAAAGCTCTGTAAGTATCTCAAAAAATCGCCCTTCTCTTGAATTCACAAATCTTATTTCTTGCATCTTTTGAACAAACTATGGGCGTATTCATGATCCTCATCAAATTTCCAAGCTTTCTGTATCACTCAATTTTATTTATCTGACTTGTAAAGCCAAGAACCGAATCTAGGGTTTTATGGTTTGCTTTTTGGGCGTTTCCCTTACAGGTAAAATTAGCCCCAATAATGGCCATGGACATGACCGGAGGAGAAAGACGAGCACAACCATGGTCTTGGGAGGAATTTATATGGCCTGGAATTGATTTTAGGAATGACCCACGCATTTAGCTGCGGATTTAAATCCGCAGGTAAAGTTACAGGGTTTAAAGGTCAGGGACGATGGCGTGTCTCCCTCTGATTAGACCATTCAAACTTTTGCGCACTTTTTTTTTATTTTCTGGCAATATAACGCATTTTTCCTTATTATTATTATTTTCCATTATACTAACAATTGAGACACATTAGCCTAGTGGCGAAGCAAGCAATGCAGATACCAACAGGACCTGGGTTCGAATCCCAGGTCCCCCATATGCTTTGTTATTTTTCCTCTTCCGATTATCACATGCAAATCAAGCGTTGTAGCACATCATACTCCCCCACTCAATCACTTGCCAGATGGCCCCAGGCCAGATCTAGTGATCCAGGATAATGGTCTACCATGGGACCAAGTCAAAGGGCGCACAGGGAATCTCACAAAGTCAACAAGGCCAGCATGTTATTGGGCCATGGAATTTGCTTCTCAAACCCCACTAATCAGGCCCACACCCCTAACTCTTTCTATTTCTTTATTTTATTTTAATTGTTTGCTTTATTATTTTTATTTAATTATTAACCAATTAAATCTTTTTCTTTAATAAAATCAAAACCAAAAAATATTTTTCTTCTTAAAATCAAATTTTAATTTTTATTAATAAATACTAATTATATTAATTTAGTTTTAATTAGGATAACTTTAATATATTTTTTCAATAATTAAAATCAATTAGACCTAATTAGATTTTTACTAACATTGATTAATTTTATCTTATTTCTTTAAATACCAAAAAAACCAAAAATATTTATTTTTATTAATTAGTTTAATTAATCTTAATTTAATAATTAATTTATGATAGTTTAATTTCTTTCTTAATTCAAAAATAACCAAAAAATATTTTTCTTTAAATAACAAAGGGTCAAAACCCTAGAACTCGCATTCGATTTAATTTCCCGCACGCGATCCATTTATATTATATTGTATTTATTCCCGGAATGTAATAGCTTAATAGGACTACTTTTATCGCTTTATTTATTTTCCGCATTTAAATTTCAAAGGGTTTGTCTTTGGCGATGTAAATACCCGACGCCTTGTAATTTAATTTCCGCAATCTATTTTCCGCAAAATATAACTGTTAGATGTTTGATAATAGGGAATGCATGAAAAAAATGAATGTTTTAACCTAAAATCAACATAGATCACCATTGACATGTATAAAGACAAAATAACTGAAAACAACACACTCGCATATGCGCACTCTTAGGGTACACCCCACTTGGTTGCCTTCGTACGCGGTCATCGAGTATAGGTAGTTTTAGAGGTCGCCCTCTTGTCCAAAGATCATAGTCGCCCCGAAACGGTTGCCTCGGATATTGTTGCCTCAAAACAAATGATCTAAGACATTAGGGTTACCGCTAAGGCATCCTAACATTGCTTTGGTTACCGTAAGTCCCTAAATTCGAATTGACCCTTAAACTCCAACGATGGTGCTACCTACTCATTCATAGTGGGATAGCATTGTCTAAAGGATATTAGCATAGAATGATTCCTTTTTCGAGTAGGTAGATGGTTCTTAAGTACTTGCTCTTTCCAAAACAAAACAAAACTTTTCACACTTACACTTTTCAAACTAAGTTTCAAAACAAAAGCTTTTTCAAACCCACAAACACAGAGAAAAGCAATTTTGAAAACAATATGAGCAAGTACCTAAGAGCCCGTGGATAACCACAGATAGAAAGGGTGCTAACACCTTCCCTTTCTATAATCTACCCCCCGAACCCGAGAAATATCTCGAAAAAGGAATTTTTCTGTGCTTTTTTTCCTTTCCTTGTTGGATAAAATAAAAGTCGATGACGACTCTTGCTTACCGCGACTTTTTGCAAACACAAACGCAAAATGCGAACCAGCATTCTGAAAAAACAGTCAGTTCTTTCCCACTGTATCACAACCATTAATATCATACAAAACTAACATCTTACAACCAAAACATATCCGAGAAGAAAAGCTTCTCCCCCACTTATCTTCAACCCAACTACTACATACAACTTGATTAGAAAAACAACAAGCACTGACAGTGTTTCACACACTTGTCGTGCACTAAGGAACAAACGACATTAGACAACTTGGTCGGACGGACCGACCTGCTCTAATACCATTATTGTAACACCCAATTTCTACCCAGTGGATAATAATAAAATCAGAGTTCAACATAAATAGGATGCTACATTTTTCAACTTGAAATCAAACTTTATTTAATCACATATAAAACAGATACATAACACTTTATTCGGATGAACCGATAACAACCTGATTTATTCTTTAAAATCAAACAACTTTTTATTGATAAGAAGTGGAATATACATATTCAACTTCAAGTCACTTAACATCTTTATTCAACTAAAACAACTCCAAGACAACAGTTAATTCATGTAAATAACTTAAAGATTCAGCAATAGAAATAATAATCAACAACTAAACATCAAGCATTCACCCCCCCCCCCCCCCTGAGTGCTACGTATCAGAGCGACGAAACCGACTCGATACTGACAAGGGTAACAACTATTCTTCTTGATTACCTGCACGTTACCAATAGAGGGCAACATTCAAATAGGAGGGTTGAGATATCGAACTATATAATTGAACGTATGATAATTAATATATCAGAATCAGTTCATATAAAATCACCACTTCACAACTTTCAAACATCTTTAATCTCAACAAAACATCAACACGACATAACAACTAATTCATAACCTTTAGATGATACTTGTCACAATAAGTCAACAACATAAAGCAACAACAAATCTATCTTCACCACGACTACAGATGCAACATCAAATGCGACTCAATTAAAATGCACATGCATGTGGTACCATTGGAGCAGAACTCCCAACTTAAAAACATTTTCCATTAATCTCGAGACACAAGGCATAAGCCTTCTTGACAAATCGTTTTGCCAATACAGGCCTTCACAAAATCCGCCAATACAGGCCTTCACAAAATCCGCCAATACAGGCCTTCACAAATGCAAATGTATGAATGTACAACACATGCAACAACATCATTAAACACTTCACGAAGCATATGCATATATCACTACTTTACTAGCCATAGGCCTACAACGTCATTAACGTAATTAACAACACTTCATCATTCATCACAAGGCATAAGCCTACATTACCATTGTTACCAGTAAATAGAGGTAATTCATCATCATCTAAAATTCTCTGCAACTTCACATTATCAACAAGAATTCACAATGAAAATCACAACCACGCAACAACTCAACATAATTCAACTTTGGCCATAAGCCTACAACTTGATATTTCAACAACGACAATTAACACAACGTTGGCATAAGTCTATAACTTAGTACGTCGCAACAACAATATCACAACAACATTTCAACAACCATTCGATATTGGCCATAGGCTTATAACATAATATTGCCCATAATTATTCGAACAATTCTCGACTATACCGGTTAATTACTTATCTAAACGCTTATTTCTAATTACAAAATTCTACAAATTGTTATACTATAATATACATCATCATTATCATTGATATTATTATTATGAACCAAGCATTATCATAAGATCGTCATGTCATCATCATACTTCATAACCACAAAACATCATGGTGATTTAACGCAGGAAAGCTAACTCTATCCTAACTTGGGTACTAGAATTATCCTTCTTATCCTTCATTTTACTCCTTACAAATATATTTCATCGCATTAGCTTTCCAACGCTTCAAACGGCCCATCAAAAGGAGTTACGGTTCAAAAGTTATAGAGTTTTCAAGTTTTCAAAAATACTGTCAAATAGTGAGCAATCGATTGCACTAACATGCAAATCGATTACACTAACATGCAAATCGATTGCACCTTGTTCTAGAGGCCAAAAATCACGTTTTTAAGTAATGCAATTGATTGCTCTTCTGCTGCAATCGATTTCTTACTGAAACAGAAGCAAAAATCCCAATTTTTAAGTAGTGCAATCGATTGCTCTTCTGCTGCAATCGATTGCACCATGTGAAAAATAGTTTTACGAATTCTGTAAAGTGCAGTACGAAAACCCATTTGTTTCAATTCCAAAGACACAATCTTAATGAAATAATACACAATCAAACATCCAGTTATCGTTGCTATCAACATTCATCAATTACCACAAGTACACCAACATCAGCATGAAATAATTCTCCAACCACAAAGTCATCAATTGAATTTCTGCAACTTTATTAGGAAACAAAACATTGCCGTAGTAACAAAACAACAACCTTTCACATAAAATCACATACGATAATTGTATATAACCAACCCCACATATAATTTATCATATACCCAATTATAGAGCAAGAATCCCATCCTTACCTTGGATTGAATGCAGCTCTAAGAAACTTCAATGGAATTTCTGGGAATTTGGCACTAGTAGCAACTTCCTCTTGTTCTTATTCTCCTCTCGAAACCCTATTCCTCTTTCTCTTCTTTTTCTTTTCCTGATAAAACTATACTCTCTTTCGCCTCTAATTTTCTAATAATAATATAATATTATTCTATTAGTCCAACTAAATCCAATTGGGCCTAAATGTTACACCCCACTCTTACTTCATACAACCATATAATTAAGCTCAACTAATTCTATTCTTATTTTTAATAAATTAATAAATTAATATATAATATTTCATTAATCCCAACATAAGAATTATTATTAATCAACTAATTAATTAATTGATAATAATCCAATAACTTTTACCAATAATTCTTAACACCTCGCAACATCACAAATAATCCAAAATATAATATAATTAAAAAATTAATCAAATTAACGGGCGTTACAACTCTCCTCCACTTAGAATATTTTCGTCCTCGAAAATCTATTCGATACTACCACTCTTAGTACGAGTTTTGCATCCAACTCATTGATTTCCAAGTCGGGGCTGACAACACTTAGACCACTACTTTCCTGATAACTCAATAACTCAACACTATTCAAATCGCTTACTCACATGCTAATCATTCAACATCTTTGCGACATAATCGTTACTAGCATCTCAACTACTCTACCATAATCTGACATATCAACGTTTAAAGTAGCAACAAATATAACACACTTATACTTGGATATATATATATATATATATATATATATATATATATATATATATATATATATATATATATATATATATATATATATATATATATAATTGCAATATCCTCTTAACACTCTTTTCAACACCAAAACACATACACAATTTCATCTCCGTATGTCAATTATCAACAAAATATCAACAACTCTACTCATATCGTCGTATCACTCTTATAGTGACATTCACACAACCAACATAATCAACTCTGTCACGTTATGGAGTATCATTCCTTACTTACAGAAATCAAAGATAATATCTCAATAGCGACAACGAAATCTTTGCAACATCAACTTAACTGTATAACTCAGCAAGCATACCCATAGCTCACCATCAAACAACAATCCATAACAATCTTCTTATAAGATCTGAAATTATTTACTAACAACCATAGTACCTTGGCACATCATCCCTATATCAACAATCCACCAAATCAAGCATGTAGAGTCGTATACTTATAGCAATTGTGTCACATACGCTCCAGCTGCAAAACTCTGATAATCCATCTTAAGTCACCATCCTCATTAAAGTTTTTGTCAACTATACAGTTTACAAGTCTCATTCCAGTTTCAGACTTTCCTCAACATCCACCACAAAACCATTGTTCAATTGATATTCTCAATCTTTCACTTTACGAAGTTAACTCGCATATAACATTCCATTCCGACTTGTTTAGCAGTCTCAACTCTTTCTTAGCCACTCCTCTATTAATTCACATAATCTGGTGAGCAACTATCCTCATGATATAACATCAATCACTTTACACACCATTAAGGTAGAAAGACAAGTATACACCATCCAACACGGTCTCTTCTACTATCAATAAGAGATTAAGGGTGATCAGTTCCTCAATTTTTCAATAGATAGCCAACAACCATAATGAAGTATAAACCATCATTACCGAACTATAATAGTGTTCCTTCAGAACTTGTACTCAAGTCACCTAATGCACGATAATCCAATAATTTCCAATGAGGTTTACAAATACTTCCACAATTTCCCTCTCATTCGATTTTATCGATGAGACACCAACGCTTAACAACACTTGCACTGTCTCCATCAACATCATACAGAACTAACATCTTACAACTGAAACATATCTGAGAAGCAAAGCTTCTCCCCCACTTATATTCAACCCAACTCCTGCATACAACTTGATTAGAAAAACAACAAGCACCGACAGTGTTTCACACACTTGTCGCACACTAAGGAACAAACGACATTAGACAACTTGGTCGGATGGACCGACCTGCTCTGATACCACTATTGTAACACCTCATTTCTACCCGGCGGATAATAATAAAATCATAGTTCAATATAAACAGGATGCTACATTTTTCAACTTGAAATCAAACTTCATTTAATCGCATATAAGACAGATATATAACACTTAATTTGGATGAACCGATAACAACCCGATTTATTCTTTAAAATCAAATAACTTTTTATTGATAAGCAGCGGAATATACATATTCAACTTCAATTCACTTAACATCTTTATTCAACTAAAACAACTTCAAGACAACAATTACTTCATGTAAACAACTTAAGGATTCAGCAACATAAATAATAATGAACAACTAAACATCAAGCGTTCATCCCCTCCCCCCCCCCCCCCCCCCGAGTGCTACGTATCAGAGCGACAACACATAATTGATACTGACGAGGGTAACAACTATTCTTCTTGATTACCTGCATGTTACCAACAGAGGGCAACATTCAAACAGAAGGGGTGAGATATCAAACTATATAATTGAATGTATGATAATTAATTTATCAAAATCAGTTCATATAAAATCACCACTACATAACTTTCAAACATCTTTAATCTCAACAAAACATCAACACGACATAACAATTAATTCACAAACTTTAGATGATACCTGTCACAACAAGTCAACAACATAAAGAAACAACAAATCTATCTTCACCACGACTCAAGATGTAACATCAAATGCGACTCAATTACAATGCACATGCATGTGGTACCATTGGAGAAGAACTCCCAACTTAAAAACATTTGCCAGTAATCTCGAGGCACAAGGCATAAGCCTTCTTCACAAATCCTTTTTCCAATACAAGCCTTCACAAAATCCGCCAATACAGGCCTTCACAAAATCTGCCAATATAGGCCTTCATAAAATCCTCCAATACAGGCCTTCACAAATGCAAATGTATGAATGTACAATACATGTAACAACATCATTAAACATTTCACGAGGCATACGCCTATATCAATACTTCACTGGCCATAGGCCTACAACGTCATCAACGTAATTAACAACAATTCATCATTCATCACAAGGAATAAGCCTACATTACCATTTTTACCAGTAAATAGAGGTAATTCATCATCATCTAAAATTCTCTGCAACTTCACATTATCAACAAGAATTCACAATGAAAATCACAACAACACAACAACTCAACATAATTCAACTTTGGCCATAAGCCTACAACTTGATACTTCAACAACGACAATTATCACAATTTTGGCATAAACCTACAAGTTAGTACGTCACAACAACAATATCACAACAACATGTCAACAACCATTCGACATTGGCCATAGGCCTACAACATAATATTGCCCATAATTATTCGGACAATTCTCGACTATACCGGTTAATTACTTATCTAAATGCTTATTTCTAATTACAAAATTATACAAACTATTATACTGTAATACTACATCATCATTATCATTGATATTATTATGAACCAAGCATTATCATAAGATCTTCTGGTCATCATCATACTTCATCACCACAAAACATCATGGCGATTCAACGCGGGAAAGCTAACTCTATCCTAATTTTGGTACTATAATTATCCTTCTTATCCTTCATTTTACTCCTTATAAATATAGTTCATCGCATTATCTTTCTAACACTTCGAACGGCGCATCAAACAGAGTTACGGTTCAAAAATTATGGAATTTTCAAGTTTTCAAAAATACTGTCAAATAGTGAGTAATCGATTTCACTAACATGCAAATCGATTGCACCTTGTTCCAGAGGCCAAAAATCACGTTTTTAAGCAGTGAAATCTATTTCTCTCCTGCTGTAATCGATTTCTTACTGAAATAGAAGCAAAAATCCCAATTTTTAACCACAGCAATCGATTTCTCTTCTGCTGCAATCAATTGCATCCTGTGAAAAACAGTTTTACGAATTCTGTGAAGTGCAGTAAGAAAACCCATTTGTTTCAATTCCAAAGACACAAACTTCATGAAATAATACACAATCAAACATCCAGTTATCATTTCTATCAACATACATCAATTACCACAAGTATACCAACATCAACATAAAATAATTCTCCAACCACAGAGTCATCAATTGAACTTCTGCAACTTTATTAGGAAACACAACATTGTCATAACAAAAAAATAACAACCTTTCACACAAAATCACACACGATAATTTCATATAACCAACCCCACATATCACTTATCATATACCCAATTATAGAGAAAGAATCTCATCCTTACCTTGGATTGAATGCAGCTCTAAGAAACTTCCATGAAATTTCTGGGAATTTGGCACTAGTAGTAACTTCCTCTTGTTCTTCTTCTCCTCTCAAAACCCTATTCCTCTTTCTCTTCTTTTTCTTTTCCTGATAAAATTATACTCTCTTTCTCCTCTAATTTTCTAATAATAATATAATATTATTCTATTAGTCCAACTAAATCCAATTGGGCCTAAATGTTACACCCCACTCTTACTTCATACAACCATATAATTAAGCCCAACTAACTCTATTCTTACTTATAATAAATTAATACTATAATATTTCATTAATCCCAACATAAGAATTATTATTAATCAACTAATTAATTAATTGATAATAATCCAACAACTATTACCAATAATTCTTAACACCTCGCAACATCACAAACAATCTAAAATATAATATAATTATATAATTAATCCAATTAACGGGCGTTACAGACTCCACGGTGGATATATTGGCTAGAAGTACTTATAGGTCTCAGGTTCACCTTAGTGTCATCCCAGTTTATCCAAATTCTACCATTCTTGTGATCACTATGATTATCTATATAACAACCCTTTAATCTGAGTTTATCTCTAATCTTATTAGCTTTGCTTTCCTTTACTCTAGTTTCTATCAAAATGGTAATAGATGACTTAAGATCAATGAGACGAGAGCTAATCTCCTTGATCTTGCCAACCTTACTTAGCCCCCTTATGTTCCAAGAAACTATCATGGACCTTTATCAAAGGCTACAAGTGGCTCATTCCAACCACCTAGCACCCCAAAACCATTATTAAAGTGAACACCTGAAGAATTACCTTATTAGATGATGGTCTTCCCTCTGTCTCTGCTTGCTTTATTAGGCTTTGACCAGAAATATTATTCATTCTCCTCTATATTACAACGCTGATTCACTTTAGGAGTAGTAATTAACTCAATGTTCTCTTCTACTACAGACTCATGGGTTACCTTAGGAACAACAATTTTGTATTTTGGATTCCATTGCTCTTGTTTAACTTAACTTCACAATTATGCCCTACAACTTGGCATCTTTCACAGTAATTTGGCCTCCATTCATTTTCAGCCTTCTGAATCATGGTGTTTCCATCCCTATCCTTGATGTTAATTTCCTCTATTAAATTTTGAGTAATATCAACCTCTACAAGGATTCTTGCATAATATACTCTAAGTTTGTTGGCAGTACATTCATCAGTCACCAAAGGAGTTCCAAAAGCACTTCCTATCATGTTCAAATTTGATTCCCCCCACAGATGGAGTGGTAGCATTAGTAGCTTGATCCAGATTGGAATTGTTCTTTGCATATCCCTTTTAAGGTTGAAACCTGGCTTTCATTCCTTCAGTAACATTGGCATTCCTTTGAGAGTGTAGGGACCCTTCAGCAACACAACATCCATTTCATCACTGGTTTTGAATCTGAGAATGAAGTATCCCTCGTCGTGATAGGACAGATCTGGAAGTTGAACATAATTCCATGTCTTCGTCATGAAATTCTTGACAACATTCATGCTTAGATCTTCCCTAAGCACATACATGATTAGTGAATTGCTCGAAAATTGAATCTCCAAATCCGCATCTGTTTCATCTACATCAATTTCCACCTTACCATTAACCAATGTAGGAGCAACAAATTTCAGGACCTTCTCCTTCGCTGGATTCTAATTTCACTGACAGTATCCACCAAAAGCTTCATTGATTTATCCTCAATGATATCTTCTGAGTCAGGTTTTAGGGTTTCCTCTAGTGCGTTATCAACCTTACCATCATCACATTTGCAACTATCATTAGTGTTTTCGGCTCGCGCTGCGCTTAACGACTTCGGTAAGATCTCCAAAGACGGATGAATTGTCAGCGTCGGTGGCACCGTGACTTTCGACGACCGCCCTCGATTCCGCTTCTTCATCATTGTTCTCTCATTTTTAAATAATAAAACATAATTATATTTGTACACAATTAAATCATTACTTATTATTTTTTAAATTTTTCTTTATGTTTATAAATGTAAGTTATTACCACTAAAATGCCAATTTATTTATTGGCTAGAAAACTTAAATTTATATTTTATTTTGTTATCAATTTATTATATTTTCTAAAGTTTAAAAATAAACACACAACATAAATGTAACATAAATATAATTATAAAATATATGAAATTATATAAAATAACTTAGATATTTATAGATTCAATTTTAAATATATTTTATAGAAATTTTAACCAACCACAACAAATTTTAACTTTATTTCATCTTGAATTTGTAAACTTTACTAATAATTTCAAATAAAAATAAAAATAAAAATAAAGATTTCTCTTTTATCATTTTAGTTAAATTGTTCAAAAATTATAATAAAGTTTGCATCAAATATTAATTTTTTTACATATCCTTAATGATATTTTAATCTTATAATAATTCTTTCAATATACACATTAAACAATAATCAATAGTAAGTTACAATTTATTTTATTGTATTGACTTAATTCAAAAATAAAAAATATTTTATTATTAATACATTGCAATTAAAGTGGTAACATATTTTTAATTAAATAAATATTATCATAAATAATTATCACTATTCTATCAAACACAACTCATAAAAAAACTTATATTTAAAATTACAAACAAAAAATACACATTCATTCAAAATATGTATAATCAATTCATATAATACATATTATAAAATATATAAAAACGCTCTTAAAATATTCTCACCATTGTAAAGGACAAAAATATAGCTTACGATAAAATTATATAAGTTTGAAAAATAACTTTTATTCTATAATATATAAAACTCTTATTCTATTTGTCAAAAAAAATATTATACTTTTTCTACATATTTGATATAGATTGAACCACCATTCCATTTGCACATCTTCAAAAATATGGTATAATTAGTACCTATATACACATTATAAAATATATAAAAATATAATAAAATAAAATCACCATTGTATTAGAAGAAAACTAAGGCCACATTGAAATCACAAAAAAAGTTCGTAGTCAATGGATTGTTCATAAGTATATATATATATATATATATATATATATATATATATATATATATATATATATATATATATATATATATATATATATATATATATATATATATATATATATATATATATTTCATAGGACCATTTTTTTTCATTTATGGTTGAATTGAAAAGTTGAGAAATACATTTATAAATATACGTTAAAAAACAATATTTATGTTGGACAATTATAATCACTATGATTGTTTCAACGGTTTAAATTGATTTTAATAAATTTATATTCTAAAACTTTTCAATGTTTCTTTTTCAATCAACTTTAATCGTTTTTTCATAAAATCAATTGTTTTAAAATATTAATAAAACTTAACTCATTATTTTAATTCATTTGGTATTCTATGTGAGATTTTTTTTTTTTAAATTTCATTATATATATATATATATATATATATATTATATATATATATATATATATATATATATATATATATATATATTATATATATATATATATATATATATATATATATATATATATATATATATATATATATATATATATATATATATATATATATATATATATATATATATATATATATATATATATATATATATATATATATATATATATATATATATATATATATATATATATTATATATATATATATATATATATATATATATATGATATATATTATATATATATATATATATAATATATATATATATATATGTATATATATATATATCTATATATATATATATATATATATATATATATAATATATATATATATATATATATATATATATATATTTA